>JANRMT010062808.1:6687929-6708621 GCA_026402145.1 Polypterus bichir lapradei
TATCTATCTATCTATCTATCTATCTATCTATCTATCTATCTATCTATCTATCTATCTATCTATTGTAGAAGATGCCCTGACACAGACAGACACTGAGACAGCCAGAAGTCCCAAAACACACACGTTTTATTTTCTTTACAGCACACACAGTGTACAAACCACCAACAATTCTCAAATACTGCTCAGTCCTTTTCTTTTCTCTCTTCGTCTGCCGCCTCTACTCCTCTCCTTTCAAGCTCCATCATCTTCCTCCTGATTTCAGCTTTTCGAATGGAGTGAGACGGCCCCTTTTATAATAAACCCGAATGCCCGAATGTGCTCCAGGTGGTCCCTGATTGCCTTCCTACAGCACTTCCTGGTGTGGCGGAAGTGCTGCGGTCCAAGGCTCAATAATCCTCCAGGTGCCCCCTGGCAGTGGCCACGAACCGCAACAGGGTTGAGCTTCCAAGCTCCGATCCTGCGGCCTTGATGCAAACCAGGGTGGTAGCCCTCTCATGCCCCGGGGGAGGTATTGTCCCTCTCCCAATCTTTTCACTCTCCTGGCGTCTCAGCCAGGCAGGGGTCCCAGCTGTCCTCCACACTATCCATCTATATATAATTTCACAATTTATAATAAGTATGCAGATAATTATACCATTCAATAAATCTATACAGGACACGGCTAATAGACCGACAGTTCTAACGAGTCTATGAGCCAAATTGCAATGTTCAATTAACACAGACAAAAATCAAAGTACAAAATGTATCAGCGGAACAGAACCAGATGCTCGGGAAAGTGACATTACTTATGCCAGACAGGTTTCTACCTACAGTTGCTGTGAGCTGCTCCAGATGAGTACAGTCTGTAACAACGCTGACAGTATCTGTTTGCAGAGGATGTGTGTGGTTTGATCCTGTGATGGCAATTCACATTTAAATATTACCGGACTTCAGATTATTTCTGATTATTTTCTTGATACATAATTCCTAGATTACTCTTACAGTAAACCATGAAATTTTTAACTGATTATATTAAATGCATAAATACATATATCCCTTAATTATCATTTCCTTATTTTATATTACTTCTTTGATTCTGATCTATAAAGAAGTAAATTATTAGTCTAGCTGTGGCACCTCTCCAAAATGCTTTTCTTTTTACAGTCATTAGACTAAAGATGGTGAGTGCTCTGATCCTTTTTAATCCTTCACTCAAACAGATAAACACATAAGGCCTTGATGAAGAAAATTAGATCTGATTGAAGAAATTCTACTAAAACATCTCAGTTTTTCTTCATATTTTAGACTATAAATAATTCCTTTTTAATAAAGTCATCTCCCATGCTCATTATATACTGAATTAATTTAAATTAAAAGCAACTCAGAAAACAATGTGCTATGGCAACCTTTCAGTTCAACAATGTTTTAACTCCCAATCAAAGCTTTGTGCATTAATTGCTCTACTTTTCCATTTTTAATCTAGGAACATGAAATATTTGTAAGACAGATTTTCTTGTAAGGTTAAAGCAGTTTGGCATTTGGATACTGTGATGGGCCATTTGCCATCTTTAAAGGAGGGTTTGCCTCTGACTACTCAGGTTTTCCTCTTGTGACCCAAAGGCACGTGCTCCCAGGACTTCAGCACCAGAAAGATAGATAGATAGATAGATAGATAGACACTTTATTTGTCACCAAGGGGAAATTAAAACTTCACAGAAATTCAATAAAAATATATATATATATATATATAGTGACAGATTAGGGCTCTCTCGCTCCCTTGAACCCTTAGACCACTCGTCAGACACCAGGTAAAAGTCCAATAATAATATTTATTATTATAAATAAGTGGACAAAGCACCCTCCACTCCCAAATACTCAATAAATAAACACTAATCCAATCCTCCACTCCCAGACGCTTAGCCACCCTGCCTCCCAACTCAGCTCTTCCGTCTCAGATTTCCCAGAGTCCTTTATAGAAGTGTTTGTCCCTCAGTCCATGTGACTTTCTATCACTTCCGGGTCAAGTAAAACTCCTTTTCTTCATCCCGGAAGCACATCATTTCTTCTGTCCATGTGACTTGGACGTACTTCCGGGGTGTAGGGAAAATAGTCCCTGGGTCTCCCTGCAGCGACTCCTGGCTGCCCCCATGGTATCCAGCAGGGCTGTGCATTAAATGTCCACTATCCATAATTCCCTGCTGGCATTCGGGGCACCTCTATGCTGCAAGGAGGGTTCCATCTGGCGGCCTGGGGGTATTGGCCGGGATGAATGGCCGGCCATATCTCACAATATATTGTGGAAACCACAGGCGCACCTACCGCCCTGACCCAACACAACAGACAGAGGCACAAGTCTCAGCACAACACAGGCTTTATTTCAGTGGGGGAGCGCTTTTCCCTCGCTCCCTACAGCAGGACAGTACACATAAGCACAGGTAAACCCCAAACACACAGTCCCTTTGTTCTCCTTGTCTGTTCTGCCTCAACATTTCCATCCCTCCCCGAAGCTTTGTCCTCTATCTCCCAAATCTGGCTCGCTCAATGGAGTGAGGTGGCCCCTTTAACAGAGCACCTGGAAGTGCTCCATGTGTTCCACAATCTCCTTCCAGCTGCACTTCCGGAGTGGCAGCAGCCCTGTAGAGGAGGGCTCAGCCATTCTCCATGCACACCCTGGCAGTGGCCATGGGCCCCAGAAGGGTTGAGTTTCCATGCTTCAAATCTGTGGCCCTGTAATGAGCTGCCCTCTGTTGTCCCAGGGGAGGTATTGCCCTGTGCAAGCTCCTTCCCCTGGTCTTTCCATTACAGAGGCATCCCAGACAGGTAAGAATCCCAGCTGTCTGTTACTACATACATACATACATATATATATATATATATATATATATATATATATATATAGTGGTCTATGGCCGGCTTGTCATCACGGCCAATACCCCCAGGCCACCAGATGGAGCTCTCCCTGCAGCATGGAGGTGCTCCGGATACCAGCAGGGAATCATGGACTATGGAGTTTTCCCCTACAAACCTGCTGGATACCCCAGGGGCCAACAGAGGACGCTGCAGAGAGCCCCAGAGAGTTATATGTGCCCTATAACCCGGAAGTGCGTCATAAACAAAGCGATAGCAGAAGTGACGTACTTCCGGGATGAAGAAAAGGACTTTTTATCTGACCCGGAAGTGATAAGGATCACATGAACTGGGGATTGGAACACTTCCGGGTCAGGGACTATAAAAGGACTGTGACAGCTCCCAGACAGCGAGCTGAGCTGGGTGGAAGGGTGGCAATGCATCTGGGAGTGGTGGAGAGTTTATTGTATTTGTGATTGGTGAATTAATGAGTATTGTGGATAGGAGGGTGCTTTGTGGACTGTTGCATATGAATAAAGTCATCTTTTGGACTTTTATCTGGTGTCTGGCGTATTGGACAAGGGTTCAAGGGAGCAATAGCGCCCCCTATCTGTCACAATATATATATGTATAAAACAATGTATTGCAGGCTTACATTCAAAGCCACTGACATTTGAATAGACCAAGTCCAGCTTGTTGTGTCCACAAATCCAACATTTACCATCTAACATATTAGAATGCTGCACACCTTGACATACATGTCAGTGTTTCTTATAGAGTACAGGAGAAAATACAGTGTATGTTACACAGTACAGAGTAGTACAGTGGCACCATATTTTTCACTGGTCATAATTGAGACGTTTAGAGTTCAAACTCTGGCCCAGTCACTGTTTGCTGCAGTTTTCTCCCATATCCCAAAGGTGTGCTTGTTGACATAACTGGTGAGTCTAATTTATCTCAGGGCATCACAATAGCCTAATGGTAGCACTGCTGCCTCACAGCTTCAGTTGCCTGGGTTTAAAACTAGTCATTTTATAAAGTTTGCATATTCTTCTTGTGTTTACGTGGATTTTTCTCTAAGCACTCAGTATTTCCCCCAATGTGTCTGGTTAATTGGTGCCTCTAATTGTCTCAGTATGAGCCAGAGTGTGCATTTAAGTGTCAAGGTGTTGTTATTGCTTTACTTCCACTGCTGCCAGAATGATCTTCAGCTCCCCACCTAAATCTGAACTAACTGGATGTAGTAAATGGGTTGATAGATATCTATACATTATTATTTAACTTAGTACCACCACTGACACCACAGAATGAGAATGACAACTGAGTACCAGTAGCATTCCTCCTAACTGTACTCACAACCACAATGGCATAGTACTGGAGCTGTAATACTGGCACAACATGAGGCTGTGGGAATTTGCCCTACGATAGAATACTATGTGGTATTTTGTTCCAGAGCTGTTTCTAGTTTTTGCATTTATGCTACTTGAATAGCTTTTAGCTCTTACCATGGAATTGGGTTATTTTCAAGATAAGGATGGAAGGATAAATTACTGTTCTTCAAAAATGAATTAGTCTGTGATAAATATGATTAATTTGGGATTTGATAGAAAGTGATCTCCTGAAGAAAGGCAAATTATGGAAGCAAGTTTCTAAGGCAACGTTGCTAAAAGGAGAAACTTGCTATAGTGGTGTTGAAGGAGTTAGAGAAGGGGATGTTTGATACATGGACTGAAGAGAGATAGATCTTTGACTGATTTATCTTGCCATGTTTAATTGAGACTAATAATGAGCTGTCCACTTGTTGAACTAACCTTACAGCACAAAGCAATACTATGACTTAGCGTAGCGAGTGTTTCGTTGGCTGCTTTATATTTGCTAGCATATTATCATCATTGGATATGCTAAAAGCTGTTTTGTTAATGATTAGTTATTGATTAGTTTTACTGAGTTTGAATTAAAACAAAAGTAATTACATTTATTTCTATAGCACATTTTCACACACAGGCTGTAGCTCAAAGTGATTTACATGATCTCAAAGAAATACAAGAAAAAAAGAAAAATAGATAAGAATAAGAATAAATAAATAACATACAAAAAGTCATAAATAAAAATGGATCAATACACACTCACATAATACAGATATATAATTAATCCAATATAATCCTATGTATATATAAGTCAATGAAGCTTCAAGTAAATCCGTCTGTCCAGTTAGGAAGCATAAGCAATTGTGAATCAACGTCACCTGCTTTGGTGCAAATGAAACTGGCCACAGGTGCACTGGAGAAGCACCAGAAAGACCCCCAAAAGGAAATAGTTTTGCAGGTGGTGGCCATAGACCAGGGGTCCTCAATCCCAGTCCTGGAGAGCCGCAGTGGCTGCAGGTTTTTGTTCTGACCTGGTTGCTTAATTAGAAAGCAATTCTTGCCAATAAAGCACTAACAAGCTATGAAATTAAATTAACTCTGCTATGTCAGGTCATTCTCATATCCTAGATTTTCTTTCCCTTTCTATCATGCAAATGATTTGAAGGCTAAAATGGACGAGTATTTAAGTATTTAATTAAACCCAATAGTGCAGATAAATACACACAGGTGTAAATGTAAATAAGCTAAATGGAGAAATGCTGCTCTCTCTTGTCATTTGCATGTTATTGATAATAAGGAGCAATTAAAATAGCTGTTTAAGACAAAATTAAGCAATAAGGGCTCAAAATCACTAAAGTGAAGCAGAAGTGTTACTTTAGAAATAAGTGCTTTTTATTAAGCAACTGGGTTGGAGCAAAAACCTGCAGCCACTGCGGCTCTCCAGGACCGTGATTGAGGACCCCTGCCATAGACAATTGCTGTCTCCTTCCTGACTGATTCATCTCTAGTTTTGCAGTTTGCTAGTGTCCTTGTCATTACTGGTAGCAGGAGGTGCTAGCTGCAGCCAATTCAGGTAGCACAGGCAGTCTATCTCCTCTAGTATGGTACATCTATATGTGCCATTGCAAGAAAGTTGGTTGCGTCTCCTAGCACAGTCTCAAGAGCATGGAGGAGATACCAGGAAATGGGATGTTATACAAGAAGAGCTGGACAGGGCTATAGAAGGGTATTAACCCAGCAGCAGAACCGGCATCTGCTTCTTTGTGTGAGGGGGAACAGGAAGAGCACTTGCAGAGCCCCACAAAATGACCTCCAGCTGGCTGTGCATTTTTCTGACCAAACTGTCAGAAACAGACTCCATGAGGATGGCACGAGGGCCTGACATCCTCTAGTGAAACCTGTGCTCACAGCCCATCACCATGCAGTTTGACTGGCATTGGCCAGAGAATACTACAACTAGCAGCTCTGCAATTGGCGCCGCATTCTCTTCACAGACGAGAGCAGGTTCACACTGAGCACATGTGAGAGACATGAAGGAGCATGGAAACACCATAGTGCAGTTCATACAGCCAGCAACATCATCCAGTATGACCGGTTTGGTGGTGGGTCAGTGATGGCCTGGGGGTCATACCTTGGAAGGTCACACAGACCTCCACTTGATTGGCAACGATACACTGACTGTTGTTAGACACCGGGCTTAAATCCTCAGAGCCATTGTCAGACCTTATGCTGGTGCAGTGGGCATTGGGTTCCTCATGGTGCAGGACAATGCTCAGCGTCATGTGGCCAGAGTGTGTAGGCAGTTTCTGGATGACAACGGCATTGATGCGATTAACTGGCTGGCATGTTCCCCTGACGTGAATCCAATTAAAAACATTTGGGATATCATGTATAGTTGCATCCAACACTGCCAACAGACTATTCAGGAGGACACTGATGACCTGATTTAGGTCTGGGAAGATATCCCCCCGAACACCATCAACCATCTCATCAGAAGCATACCCAGATGTTGTCAGAAGTACTTACAGGCATGTGGGAGCCATGCACACTATACTGAGTCACATTATGAGTTGCTGGGATGAAATTCACGCAAGCTGGATCAACCTGTGATTTAAATTTTTGACTTTGATTTTCAGTGTGATGTTGAATCCAGCCCTCATTGGGTTGATGATTTTGGTTTCCATTGACCATTGTTATGTCACGTTTTACTCAATGAATTGCACAGTATTACTCAGTAAAGATTTTCCACTTTATTATTTCAATCAAGATTCAATGTGTATTTTAAGTGGTCCATTGGTTTTTTTGAGCAGTGTAGTATCAGTGTTTTCTAAAGATGAGTCTCATGATAAGTTCAAATGGCTGGGGAAGACAGAGTAAATAAAATAAAACTCCAGAGGTGTGATGCTGGAGGAAAAAAAAAATAAAATCTACACGGGTGTCAAGTCCAAATGACCACCCAGCCCTTGAATGTTGACTACCCAGCATCTCACCCTTGAATGACCCCTGCTGATCCTCACTGCCAAGAAATTGCTCAATGCCTTGACCAACTTAATTTCACATCCACACATGCAGTGTCTGGCAATGGACCCAGTCCTGGACTTCTCCTGTTGTACTAGCTCTGTTTCATACCCTTCGGCTCTTACGTGGTGATTTATTAACAGGGTTTAGTGTTGATCTTTTTTGCTTCATCCATACTAATAAAAGGCAAAGCCCTCACTGACTCTCTCACTCACTCACTCATCACTAATTCTCCAACTTCCCGTGTAGGTAGAAGGCTGAAATTTGGCAGGCTCATTCCTTACAGCTTACTTACAAAAGTTAAGCAGGTTTCGTTTCGAAATTCTACGCGTAATGGTCATAACAGTAGACAACGTCCGCCATTTTGAACTTTCTTATTTATGGCCCCATTTTCACAAAATTTGGTAGGCGGCTTCCATGCGCTAACAGAAAACAGATGTACTTACTTATTTCGGTGGTATGACACCACTGTCAGCCGCCATATTTAACTTTACAACGTCACTAATTCTCCAACTTCCCGTGTAGGTAGAAGGCTGACCCCATCTTCACGGAATTTGGTAGGCGGCTTCCCTGCGCTAACCAAAAGCGATGTACGTACTGTGGAACGGGACCCGGACACAGACAGACAGACAATGGTTTATCACCCAGCACACCCATTTATTCACCACAACTATATACAATATTTACAAGTTTAGTGCACGTCCCAGTGCCTCCAGCACCAATTCCCCCAAAGTCCAGGCCTCTAACAGTCTTTCGTGCCCTTCTTCTGGCCGCCTCCAGTCCTCTCTCCAGCTCCGTCCTCTTCCACCTGACTGCTCTCGAATGCAGGGAGGCGGCCCCTTTTATACCACCCGGATGGTCTCCATCTGTTTCCCGGCACTCCTCCTTGGACACGCCCCCATGTGGAGGAAGTGCCGGCTGCGCACCCGGAAGCCCTCCGGGTGTCCCCATTCTTCTTCCCCCCAGCACTTCCGGGTGTGGCAGAAGTGCTGGGCTCCAGGGTTCTTCAGGCACCAGGGCGCCGCCTGGCGGTGGCCACGGGGCCCTACTGGATTGGGCTTCCAAGCCACCTACCCGAGGCCACCAACAAAACCAGGGCGGTCGCCCCCTCGTGGTTGGGAGGAGGCACCAGCCCTCCTCTGGTCCCCTTGTGCGTCCCGGCTGGGCTCCACCCCCAGCCGCCTGTGACAGTGCCCCACTGCCAGCGAAGACCCGTCCGTTGGAGTGATACATCCCAAGAGAGCAGCACGTCCCCTGAGTGGGTCCTACTCCGTACCCAGGGCCCACCACAGCACCCTGGGATGCACCACTTCGGCACCCCTTCCGAGGCCTTCTTGCCCCTCTGGTCTGCACCGCTCTCGCCTCTATAGTTCCCACCAGCCGGGGCGCCATCCAGTCGCCAGTGGAGAGTCATCCCACGGAGCAGCCTGTTCCAGGAGGGCAGGTTCCCAACAGGGCAGGTCCAACAGCTCGTCGGGGCTTCAGACCTGTGAAGAAACAAAAGGGAGGGCCAGAAGCGTTGCCTGGACACCCGCACCGGGCGTCCCTCCGATCTCTACACCTGCAGCGCTCCCCCCCCATCACTAGCCCCCAACTTGCCTGTTCGGTGCCTCCGCCGTGGGTTCCATGCCCGTCCGTTCTTCATTGCCGGGACTGCTCTCGCAGGTGGCTCCTCCACCCGCCCGGGATTCTCCCTCTGCTTCTGCAGAGGACGGCCCTTCATCAGACGTGCGCACCCAGTGACACGTCCGTTCATGTCGGAGGAACCGGCATACACCCCTTGGCTCCTCCTTCCTCTCTTGGACGCTCTGACAGTTTGGGTCTGAGCATAGTGAAAGCTCAAATCCAGCCCCGTCTGAATCCATGCAGACCGATGGGAGACAGCCGCAGGCTTGGAGCACAGGGCGCTAGGACCTGGGGCATTCATCAGCCCTTGTCCTGCCAGCCCCTGCGATCTCGCTCTCCTCGCTCTGCGTGCAACCTGCACCGCCACGTCCGCTGTTGAAGAATCGCGTACTTGTTGCCGGTCATTATAATCACGGCCGTTTTCGGCGACTTCTACCTTATGCTATACAGGGAGGGCAACAGTCACCTTCCCCACCGTACTCCTCCGGCCAAAGGCTCCAGTGTCGCGCCGTTCCTCTGCAGCCTGCGGCGTCCCAGATGACGCGATCGCCATTCCACTCAGCTTCTCCAACTCCACGGAGAGAGCACGTAGCACCTGTAATAAAGGCGACTCTGCGGGCCGAAGGGACTCCTCCGGCTCACGCAGAGCCACTGGCGAGAACAGGGAGACAGACGTCGGTGGGCTTACCTGTCCGTCAGCCGCACACGTCGCCTGCCTCCTGTGGGCCACTTCCTCTGGCCCAATCGGGTCTCTCCTGGGCACGAGACTGACATTCCTTGGTCCCACCTCTATACAGTCATTGGCGGGCACACAAGACACACCGGCTAATCCCGTGCCTGTCAGCAGGTGGGACTTCCGGTCCGTGGCCATCTTGTCTCCCCTTCTCCAGGTGCGGTGGCGTGCCTCCTGCCAGCCTCGCAGCTTCTGCGATCTCTTCAGCTGCAGCGGCTCCGATTTCGCAGCTTCCTCTGCTGCCACCCTCGCGCTGCCGACAGCCTGTGGACTGGCGTGCTCCCGCCACGGACGCGGATCCGGATCGTCCCTGCCTGTAGAAAACAAGGTAAGTTCGACCCCGAAGGTCCTACTACCGCAGGGCAGGGCACTTACCTCCCGGATCCCATCACTCCGAGCCCCTGCCATGGTGTGGCCTTCTGCGTTGCAACGCCGGCCTGGCTGTCCTTTCCGACAGCACGACTCTCGGAGCCCGCTGCACTCCGGCAACTCCCGTTCTCCTTCCTCCGCACCCGGGAAACATGGCCATTCTGCGGACCAGCGGCGGTCCGTGGAGAGAACCACTCCCGCGGGGTTGTGCATGCGTCACTCCCGCGGCGAGGGTGTGGGGTCTGCTGCTGCGCTGGACCGTCCACAGAACAATACTGTAAAGCAGGTCCCTGCCTTGTACCAGGCAGAGCATCCTGCCGACTACGCCACTGTGGAACGGGAACCGGAAACAGACAGACGGACAACGGTTTATCACCCAGCACACCCATTTATTCACCACAACTATATACGATATTTACAAGTTTAGTGCACGTCCCAGTGCCTCCAGCATCAATTCCCCCAAAGTCCGGGCCTCTCACAGTCTTTCGTGCCCTTCTTCTGGCCGCCTCCAGTCCTCTCTCCAGCTCCGTCCTCTTCCACCGGACTTCTGCTCTCGAATGCAGGGAGGCGGCCCCTTTTATACCACCCTGGATGGGCTCCAGCTGTTTCCTGGCACTCCTCCTTGGACACGCCCCCGTGTGGAGGAAGTGCCGGCTGCGCACCTGGAAGCCCTCCGGGTGTTCCCATTCTTCTTCCCCCAAGCACTTCTGGGTGTGGCGGAAATGCTGGGCTCCAGGGTTCTTCAGGCCGGGGCGCCACCTGGCGGTGGCCACGGGCCCCTACAGGGTTGGGCTTCCAAGCCCCCACCCGAGGCCACCAACAAAACCAGGGCGGTTGCCCCCTTGTGGTCAGGAGGTGGCACCAGCCCTCCTCCGGTCCCCTCGTGCGTCCCGGCTGGGCTCCACCCCCAGCTGCCTGTGACAGTACTTATTTCGGTGGTATGACGCCACTGTCGGCCACCATATTGAACTTTCCAACGTCACTAGTTCTCCAACTTCCCGTGCAGGTAGAAGGCTGAAATTCGGCAGGCTCATTCCTTACAGCTTACTTACAAAAGTTAAGCAGGTTTCATTTCGAAATTCTACGCGTAACGGTCATAACGGTCGACAACGTCTGCCATGATGAACTTTCTTATTTATGAACCCTATCTTCATGAAATTTGGTAGGCGGCTTCCCTGCGCTAACCGAAACCGATGTACGCGAGGGCTGGTTGTAACTCAAGTTGGTTGTAAGTCAAGACTATTTTTCCCATAAGAAATAATAGAAATACCCATAATGCGTTCCGAACCTTCCACTGCAACACTTACTTAACCTTTTCATAAAAAAGGGTTGTATAATGTGCATAATTTACCAAAACACCAATAATTTTTCTAATGTACTAACCAAAAAGTTATAAAAAGTGCCTAGCCTACCAGAAACAACAATTTCATACTGTACTCACCATTTAATTTAACATCTTTGGGCTGCAGGAAGGGAGGAGGAGGAGAATGAAACAGAAGGTGGTTATTGTTTAGAAGGAGCCTCCTTATGCAAATCTTTTCTTTGTAAAATTATCGAGATGGTGGATTTCAACATGCTGTACATACCATATTTATTTCCCAAAAATTAGCATTAGAAAATCAGGTGCGCGTCATACACGAGGAAACTTCTTCTGCTTGGGCTCGCTCACGCACTAACGCTCTCTCTCGCTCGCTTGCTCGCCCACTCACGCTCTCTCTCTCGCTCGCTTGCTCGCCCACTCACGCTCTCTCGCTCGCTTGCTCACCCACTTGCGCTCTCTCGCTCTCTCTCGCTTGCTCGTGCACTCGCACGACAGTGCTCACTCTCTCTCTAAACGCTTCCTATACAATCACAACGCGCATCGTACACAGGGCAAAACTTTTTTCGCAATTTCCTTTGTAAAAATTAGGGTGCGCGTCTTACACGAGGGTGCGTGGTACATGAGTAAATACGGTATTAGCGTGATCTGTCACATGAACACCACTCTCATATTTCCGCACAATTTCCTTCTTCGTTTCGATTGTGATCGCTTTCTTTACCTTCGTTACCTTCTCTTCCTTCCTTAGCAATTATGCGTCTTGCTTGCCATGGTCTTAGTGAATTATATATATAGATAAATCACTGCACTGACCAAAATTACATCCACAAACACATGTATCTGGGCTCCGACTGACGCTTACGAACGCTCTCGGCTGTTTGTTTACAATCGCACAAGCAGATACACGTGACCGCATTTGGGTCGTAACGCAAGATGTTGGTCGTAAATCAAAACAAAAATTTTGGTCGTAAATCAAGTTGTTCGTATGTCAGGCCGGTCGTATGTCAAGGGTCGACTGTACTTATTTTGGTGGTATGACGCCACTGTCGGCCGCCATATTGAACTTTCCAACGTCACTAATTCTCCAACTTCCTGTGTAGGTAGAAGGCTGACCCCATCTTCACAAAATTTGGTAGGCGGCTTCCCTGCGCTAACCGAAACCGATGTACGTACTTATTTCGGTGGTATGATGCCACTGTCGGCCACCATATTGAACTTTCCAACGTCACTAATTCTCCAACTTCCCGTGTAGGTAGAAGGCTGAAATTTGGCAGGCTCATTCCTTACAGCTTTCTTACAAACGTTAAGTAGGTTTCATTTTGAAATTCTACACGTAACGGTCATAACGGTCGACAACGTTCGCCATGTTGAACTTTCTTATTTATGGCCCCATCTTCACGAAATTTGGTAGGCGGCTTCCCTGCACTAACTGAAACCAATGTACATACTTATTTCGGTGGTATGACGCCATATTGAACTTTCCAACGGTCTTTGTTACTTATGGGCCCATCTTCAAGAAATTTGGTACACGGGTTCCCAACACTAACTGAATCCTACCTACGTACATATATACGTCCATAGCCTGCAGCTCAGTCACCGTGTGAGGCGCTGTTGGGTCCCCCATCCCAACGCCTCCCACATTGTTGGCTGCCTGCCTATATAAGGCCGTCCGTCGCTCCGGTTTCTACATTCCCTTCCTTGCTTCGCCACGGGATTCACGTCTCCCTGCTGATAACTACAGCCTTTTTATTTAATCCACGGCTTCTCCGCTGTTTTATTGTTCATTTATTACGATTATAGTTATTGTATAGGTATTTTAGACTTACTTTACATTGTTCAGGTACCCATTTTCTTTATCGTTCCAACCGTACCCCCATTAACATGTCTATCAAGGTGATCACCATCAATCAAAGAACTGTCACTTACCGAGTGATTTCCATGCCCAGAGATGGCACCTACCTTTTCCATTCTGTTTGTTACATATTGCACGGCCATATCAGGCTCACTCTTGATATCCGGAGGAACATTGTGTCTTATGTATTGAATGACTGGGGCAGGTTCAAGGTGTGGACTGATGACGGTACAAGAGATTATTATACTACACAGGAGCACTATAAGAGTGAAATGCTTAAGCCCTTCACCTATGGTTCTGCATGTGAGTTGATGGCTGCCGCTGAATTGTTCGGTTGTCGCTTTCAAGTGTACCGAAATGGCCAAATATTTTACACCTTTCGACAACCGCCAATGCCTCTTAAACATCTTAGATTCACAGGTGATGATTTCAGTAGTGGACACTTTGATGTTTATGAATGTTTAAACTCTCAAAAGCTGGATGTGAAGTTATCGATGAAACCAGTTATGTGCTTACAACGCTTGACAGATGCCGAATGTCACTTCAGCACAAGTCCTGCAAATACTGTCGTAATTGAAACCAACCATGAAACTCAAACCGATTATGACAGCAGCAATCCAAGCTGTGAGATTTGAGGCAAGATTACTGTTCACATGGCCAACTGTACATTGCATGCTCAAGAGTAAGCTCAGCGCACAGCTTGGTCATATTACAACCGGAGGGCCGAACTGACAACATGGTATACAAAGAGATATTTAACAAATAATTATTGGTATATTTTCCCTCAGTTTAAAAAGGTTTAATTTTCTTCTTAATAAAAATTTTAAGGCAGTACTTCAACGCTGCGAAGCGTGGGTATTTTGCTAGTACAAAATAAGTGCAATAGTGTTACCACCCAGGAGAAGGTGTTGTTTAATCATGAAACATCTCTGTTCTGCAAATCATTTTTGGGGTGCACACATTACCTCACTATTGTTAAGATATTTGCACTATTGGATTATTTAATAATGGTATCACACATTTTGTTCTTTGTTGCCTGTTAAATATTTTTAGATGTATTAATATTTTTATCTTTTATAATGGTCCCACTTCTATTTTATGTTTTGTTTTCTTCTTCTTATACAGCTAGTTTGAGTATTTTTTTGTGTGGCTACAGCTTGCTGATAATTTGATGGTGCAGCACCAGGTTCTTCTGAGTTTGTGGGTAAATTCTGAGAATTGCTGGAGCAATTATTACTGTAAATGTGCAATTTCCTGTTTAAAGACTCCTTGTAATCATTTCTCTCAACTATGAATTCTATCAATTTTTAGGCATAGACGTTTAGGTTGGCTAGGTCTGTTGGCGTCTGATCTCGGGCAAAGCTTTAGATTTTGGCTTTGTCCTCTATCTCGTGGTCTTTTCTTACTGGCCTAGTACAGCTATAGCATTTGCAGTCACCCTATGCCACATGTCATTGGGAAGAAAGCCAAGGTGTCTAGAAAATATTTATATGGAGGTGACTAGCCGAGGATATAAACTTAACTCTGTGGACCTGTTAAGTAAATGCATTAACCATGGCATCACTACACAGTATCTGTGGCACTCAGCAGCTAAGATGATATATTTTTATATTAAAAGTAATAAGGATCAATTGAGTTGAAGATGATACCAGTCTAGGTAGAATGGAAGATAACTTAGAATCAGAAGAGTTATGGTAGGACCAGGACAGAATTCTTTCTAAATCTGTGGAAATATGAAATTTATCTCAAGCATATGTGAAGTTTTACAAATAAAGACAGAAAGAATTGAATACATAATATCAGGTCTGAATCTGGTATATTCATCTTTTGAGAAGGACCTCAGGGTCATAGTGGACTGTTCACTCCCTACATCAAGATGAGTGTACTGAAGTGAATCTATACGCCTAACAGGATGTTAGGTTATATTGCATAATGTGTAAAGTACAAGGCAAGGGAAGTTACACTATACAACACACTAGTGATGTCTCACCTGAAATAGTTTTGGCATTCATATTACAAAACGAAAAACATAGCAGCAGTAGGTGTAGCAAAGAGAGACTTTGGTCAATTCTGGGACTAAGAGTTATGAGCTCTGAGGAAAGATTGATGGAGCTGAATCTTTTCTGTTTAAGCAATTTAAGATTACGACTAGGAAAGAGCGAAGCCTGTTGAATTCGCTTCGCCTGAAACTTAGCAAAAATGCACAAATATTTTTGGAATTTAGGTGAACGCTGTCAATGTGGATGAAGAAGCTTAACTAGTTTTGGCATAATGGTCTTTTAAGTGTTCTTGAGAGGTAGAGAAGCATCTGCCAACTAGGCTGGAGCAGTTTTTGTGGGCGAAACGTGACCATAGCTGTTCTAACCTCTACACCAGGGGTGCCTACACTTTTTCAGCTTGCAAGCTAATTTTAAAATGACCAGGTCGAAATGATCTACGTACATTAAAAATGCTATATATATATATATATATATATATACACTGAGTATACTTTATACATAAAATATATGTTGTCATACCTTGCATAACTGAATAACCTTTATGGCACAATAACAATTCAATACATTTATGGTCACTACAGTATTTGGATTTAATAATCTTCATGTGGGAAAAGGCTGACTCGCATAAATAAGTAGAGCTGAATAATGCAGTCAAGGAGGTAGCACACTTCTTATGCTTAATGATCAAGTGACTCACCCAGAACGATGCTTCGGTGTGTCTGCCTTTGCTTTTGAATTCAGCCGAGTGAAAAATGACGGCTGTCCGATTAACTGCGATTTTAGTTTCCTCTCCTTTTTCTTTCTCAGATCGCTTTTTGGAAGGAAGTCAGTTTTGTAGTTTTTATGAACAGTTCAAAAGTGCCTTTCCACATTTTCTTTCTTTGGAATAGCAATGATAGATTGACAGATCAGACAAAAGCACTTCGATTGTGACATTGTGAGAAAAAAAAATCCTCTTCCAATTCCACCTCCAGCCCATACCCTCCCCAAACAATTTTTTTTTAAATCCCTTCTTTAGTCGATATAAATTGGAAGGCTAACTAGATCACAGCTGGAGTTTTGCAGTTGCTCGCGTGTTTGATCGTGCGTGTGGGATGACCAGTGTGTTAGAAGAAAAGAGATCTCAGACTGGCCGCCCGGTATGTCAATCAAGTGGCAAATGCCATAGGGAGGATATATGATAGACTAACATTTAAAAAAATTTTTTTTGAATGCAACACAATCTACCTGCACTACATTTGCAATCTACCGGTCGATCTCGATCGACGTCTTGGACACCCCTGCTCTACACCATGTCAGTCACTGAGGTAACATTATTATGTCATGTAGTCATTTTCTAGAGCCGACTCAGTTACGGAGAAATTACTTGTAATTGATTGTAAAAGATTATTAAATATTAACTAAAAATTCTATACTATTCCATCAACAGCTATGTGATATGATGGTCTTGCAAAGTATAATGAAGCACTGGTCAAAAAAATGTTTATCTAAATAGACCACAGGGAAAAACTTGATAAACAAGGTTATTGGCGAACAGAGCAAATATGCTACGGAGAAAGCTTTGGCAAATTTCACTGATCACCACTAATCTAAAGGCTGCAATGATCGAAGTGTTCAAAATTATGAAGGTAGTTAGTAGTGACTGTTTGAAGCTGGCATGTTTATACAGAAATTCTTACTTTCATCTAATCAATAAATAACATGTCATCACTCTGTGGTGCCATTATTGAACAGAATTTCTTACCTTGAAACATGTCTTTCTGACCTAAAAAATCTCTGAACACATTTGCCATAACCTAGCAGTGACACATTATATGCCGAATAACAAAAGGAGACAAGGGGTCAGGGTTCCATTTCAAACTTCCAAAACAACATCATCATCATATACGTAGTTCATATTTGTGCAGAGAGAAAGACATTATAATGACAAACGCATTACATTCTTCGGTAGAACTGGCAATGTATCAATTTCTCCATACTTAAATTGTGTATTTATTTCTACTTTCTTGCCAGTCTTAAGGAGAATGTATGATATATTTGTTACTGGGCAGGCATTCAGCAGTTACAGAGTTATTTCTGTATTTGTTTTCATTAAGCTAACAAAATGTATTCATGATTTCCTGATGAATTTTCTTTTGGATTGGAATGCCATGTTGAGTATAACATAGTGAAGTGCATCATTACTTATAAATTAAGAATAAAGATGAACAGAAAAAGCACTGCTATAAATATTCACCTGCCTTGGGTCAATTTAATGTACCAGCCCAGAACCTTCCCCTTTGTGTTATCAGATACGTGTCTAATATTTTTTCTGTACAACATGCAGAAATACTGTATGTACAGAGAGATATGCAGTATGTGCGCCTGTTCCTGTGCTTCACTTCCTCAGCTTTCTTGTCTCTTTCCTGCCTTTAAACTTCTTCTTTCTCCACCGCAGATCAGCTTAATGATCACACAGGAGCAACAAATTGTACTTCTGATGTTGTTTTCTTTTTTGTGATCAATGTCTGGATGTGCATCAATTTATTTTAAAATATTGAAAATGTCTGTTCTAGTGATGCAGTAATGCATTTTTGTTAAGTGCTTCTTGTTTTATGCTGGTTACAAAGTTGAGCAACACATCTCAAATTCCATCATCAATCCACCAAAGGTGAAATGTAAGAAACAAAAGCAGTGCTGACAAGGAAATGTCAAACAGTACAACAGTGCATGGAGCCTCTCTAAACGGTCTGCACTGCATAATTTATGAAGTTCGTTATGCCTTGTCTACTGTGTAACATCGAGCCGTGGTGGAAAAAAGAAACAAAACCCTTACTAGTGGCTTGGCCACCACTGAAGCAGAGAATGTTCATTTGAGTACCCTTTCATTTAAATTATTAGCTTTTTATTAAATATTTCCCATATTCTGATAGTATATTTTTGGATTAGATGATTGTTTTTATATTTTTACCTTCAATTTATTCATTTCATAAACCTGCTCAGTCAAAGTAAGGGTCACAGAGGGGTCCATTGCAGCAAAAAGTACTAATTTTAATTGTACTAATTAGAATGTTTATTGCGAGTGAAAAAAAATTACATACACATAGTAGCTTTATTATTTGTACAGTAAATTATAATAATATACAATCCTTGACAAAATTATCTCTCCATTTCCTGTGCCTGCATTTTGGAGGACAGGCATGCATTCTGGGAGCCAGAGACCCATAAAGCTGCAATGGGCGCAAGTGAGAAAACATTATTGAGGAAGCCGTCATGGCAGTGTGAGACGTTTATGGTCATCATCCAGCGTCACAGCACATCTTTTCACTTTCTAGGGGAAATGTACCTGATTATGGAGGGAACTCTAGATATTAGGAAAACCCAAATAAAAATCAGACTAGAATTTCAAATGTTGTGAAGGGACAGCTCTAACGGTTGTGGCACTTTGCTGGAACATTTAATGTAATATCAATCTATCCATCATTTTTTGAATCCTCTTTTTCTATTAGAGGGCAGCATGTTAAAACCAAGCTTGTCAGTGCTGGGAGCAAGGCAGGAAGCCATCCCTATTCTGGACGCCAATCCATCATAACAAATTCGACCTGGCTATTAACTGACTAGATGTGTTACAATGTGGGAGGACCTGGAGAAAACCACACAGACATGGACTCCCTGGACTTTGGGACACTGTTTCACTAATTGCAATTTTATCATGCTTTAAATTAGATTTTGAATGTTTTTCTTTTACATCCTGATATATTTTATATGTGTATGGTGTCATAGGAGCAGTATGACTGCATTAATATTAGCCGAAGAGGTGAACAACACAGTTCTATTATAAACGTGTTTTTGTCTAAGTTGGGTTTTTTGTATGTGGGGATTTCATTTCTGACCTCTGGGTTTGTGTATTTTTTTCTATTACTATTAATTTTTTTATATACTTGATGCCATGCTGTTCATGTTACCAGGAATGCTGTAAATAGTGACGTCGTTTCCAGTTAAAAATATGGCAGTGTGTAGTAACTTCAGTTTCCCTTAGTGGATATTTAAAACGTTAGAGGTAATTCACTTTTTTCCAGGTAGGTTGCTTGTCTTGATTTCGACCTCAGTCCTGTCTTTGACTTCATGTTTGTGTTTGCCCTAAAGTTTTGATTGTTCGGTTCTGATTATATTTCTGGAGGTGAACTTTGGCTGGTCTGTGGCTATGTCTTTTAACTTTGCTATCATCTCCTGGTGTTCTTGCCAGCTCACAATAACTCTGTTATTTTATAGTGTCCTTAACAACTGGGACCATAACAAGAAATTAATCCACTGCAGGTAAAAAGATTACAGAACTGAATTTCTAACAGATTCAAATATTTTCGTCTTCTTATGCCAGCTGCACTGGGCACAAGGCATGAACCAACTTTGTAGGGACATTAGTGCTCCAGCAAAGGGTACACTTGAGCTCATACCTATCTTTGCTAATACCAAGACAATTGAAAGTCAGCCAACCATCATGCCTTTGGTATGTGGGATGAAGCCATGGCTATACCCATGCAGACACAGGAGGAGACTAAAGTTCAGACCTATAGCCATGGCTTCAGTTCTGATCTATACAGCACAACAGTGTGTTGCTATTTCCAATATTCATTTTTATTAGCAAAGATACAATCGTTCTTGAAACAAGCACCCATACCCTGTAAGCAAGCCAAAGTGCAGACAAAGATACTAAAAAAGGCTAATAAGAAGTCCATTATCATGGCTGCATGTATGTAGAATGGTATGAAATCTACTAGCATTTGGAATTCTGTATGAATAGATACTTTATTAATCCCAAGGGGAAATTCCTTTATTCAGGGACCACAAGTCTGGGAAAGCACCTTCCAAGTAGTCATTAAGAGCCTCACTTAGGCAAGTGTTTCCTTCCAAATGTACTTTTGCACAATCATTTCCAGGCCTTCACTCCAACATGCAAAATCAGTAATAAGTTACCAAATTTCAGATCTCAATCAGTCTTACAAACTATTTAAAATTAAACAAGATTGTTAGCCATGAATGCAAACCGTCTCTTCAAAATATGAAAGTGGGATTAGCTGGCTGGGCCTCCCAGTGAACACACAGATATGTTTTTAGCTTGTATATGCCTTCAGATGTTTGAGCTATAGCATGCTATCAGATGAACAGTGTAATCCCCATGTTTCTGGTGTAATGCATGTTGCACTCATCCTCCCCTCCCTCTGAGATCAATAAAATGTCTTTTTCCTAGTGTTCTGTTAAATGATTGATGCTGTAACCCATGCAGTTTGGAATGCTGTCCCAGGGCATCCCATGTTAATCAGCTTTTACCTGAATGAACATGAATGTATTATTAATCAAGCACTTTGTATTATTATCTACAGAAAGCCAAATCCCAAGAACATGTGGTGAATGTTTTAGACATTCATGTTTTATTCATGATTTTGTTTGGAAATCAAAATCAGAGGCCTGAAGATGAGGGAAACTCAGGGCAGACGCTGCATTTGTGGTGGACGCATGAAAAGAAATAAAAAAAGATGACTATTGCATTCCTATAGATCTATCTATCTATCTATCTATCTATCTATCTATCTATCTATCTATCTA
>JANRMT010062808.1:6715576-6806385 GCA_026402145.1 Polypterus bichir lapradei
TATCTATCTATCTATCTATCTATCTATCTATCTATCTATCTATCTATTAATTAATTGATATTAATATATTACCAATGTTACTTGAGTAAATAACAAATAAATATAGAATGAATTTAAAAGTATTTAAAATCTCTTGCACTATGTATACCTTCAACACCTTTCCTCAGGTATCTTTGTGTATCTGAACCTCTCTTCCATTGCATTCTCTGTGTCAAGCACATTCCTGTAAAGCCTGCCTCTTAGACTCTGTCATTTCGAGGCTCCTTGCTTGCCTCCTGTCCACTTTTATACTTCCTGTTTTTGAAGGTGACTCTCAGCATGCCTCTTACACCTTTACTCCTCCTCATGTGTCTCACAGTTGCACTTCCTCTTTCAATCGCGTCACCAAAGCCCAACTAACATATCAAACCAAAGTCAAACTAACCAATCAGATTGCTCTGAGGGACTGGGCACACATACACACCCCACACACACACATTTTAGCGTTTTATTATATTGCACATTATAGTCAACAACAGTTCTTTTCTCAAATACCAGAATGACTAATAGGAAAGGAAACTAAAGAGAAAGATTTCTGTCTTGGCTAAAGATAAAAGTGTAGTCCCAGTCCCAGTGAGGCATTATGCAGACGTACTGCTGTTGGCATAAAGGAGCCCCAGTAGCATTTCATGACACACTTCTGCTGAATAAAAACTATATAATAAACACATCAACATAAATGTACAGCATAGTTGCAAGAAATACTTAAAGAACAATGTAACCCAGATGGCCATTTAAATAAAGTTAGGTGAAGAAGGATGCAGCTACTGGAGGTGTGGGTTTCAGGCAGGAGAACGGGAGTCCAGTCAGGTGTAGGAGTGAAGAGAAGGAACAAGAGAATGAAAGGGAGAGGACAAATGTTTTACAGAACATCTGTTTAGTTATCAGCTTTTATTTTAATGAAGTGCAAGTGGGGAAAAGAAAAGAAAGAGTAAGTTAGAAATCTGTTACATGAGGCTGGGACAAGACATGCTGTGGTTGTTGTGAAATGAAAAGAATTTTTGTCTATCTGCGTATCATATCCAAGTAGTGGAAGCAGCTCTGCCAGAGAAGCCAAAGTGGAAT
This sequence comes from Polypterus bichir lapradei, assembly GCA_026402145.1. NCBI lineage: Eukaryota > Metazoa > Chordata > Cladistia > Polypteriformes > Polypteridae > Polypterus > Polypterus bichir. The sequence goes on from JANRMT010062808.1 coordinate 6,716,681, forward strand.
CATCCTTTTTGCTTTGTTTCTTTTTCCCTTGAATTATTCTTTATTGTTTTGAATCATTTGCTTGCTTTTTTTTAAGTGAAAGGGCATTAAATGGTTTTTGCATCATCGTATGCTAGCAATGTTCAGAACTGCAATGGTAGGACAGAGAATTGGTGTCAATACGAAGTGAGCCCACTGGAAGATAAACCCAGGGGTGTGCTTAATAAGTGACTATCCAAGTAGACATTTTGTTTGATGTTTCAAAATGATGCAAACTGAGAGTAACACAAGCAGTTTATTCATGTTTTACTCTGTAAATTTGTGTAGATAGTTTAATGTTGTGTCCTAATCAGACTCATTCTATAATGTTTTCCTGGGGGCTATTATATTATTCTGAAGTTAAGCAATGTAATTTCACATAGGATGTATACACAAGGGTGAGTTAATAATTGTGCAGGTAAAGCCAAACTAAACAAAAATACCACAGAAGTGTGGATAGTTACTGGCTTCCCATTGTAAAGTTGCAGAACTCCTTTGAAACAAGCATTTGAGTATGTTATAGGTTCTTAACCCCTACTGTGAAACTATTGTGTGAAGGCTTGTTGCTTGTGAAAGAGTTATGTTTAAAAATTTCCTAAGGTCTGTCTGTGTCCAGTGTTGCAACATTAGGGATTAGAAAAAGAGCAAATTAACATATTTGGTTTTGAAGTCATCAATCACTGTTAAAATACATCTTTGTTTTTCAAAGTATGGCTCATTCTCAAAATTTCAAGCTGCCTGCCCGCATATTGTGCAGCTGGTGTGGTTGTGAGGGGTCAGATCCTGAACCTGAAGTATTATTGACATGTGGCTGCACGCACTGACACTGTACTACTAGAAGATACTATGCACTTTGCCAAAGGCTTGGGACAAGTTAAGGTTAGGGCTCAGGAATTTACCAGCTACATGGATTGTAAGATTGTACTCTGTTAGTGTCGTCCTAAGGTGATACATATGTGCCTTACCCAGAAATTGTGCCTCCTCTGGGGCAGAAACATAAGAACATAGGTGTGGTGAAGCGCACCATAGAAAGTGATAGCTGCTTGTCATCACATAGCATAGTATACCTTTGATTTTTTTAAATGGCTATTGAGAAAATGGGCACACTTACTTTGAAGGAGGACAAAGTGTATCGAATCTCCAGAGGAGATGCAGCCTCACAGTGGTCCAGGTTTGCGTGTCCACGCAACATGTGCCTTATTCATGCAGCGCTGTGGGAATCCAATGATCATCCGGATGGGCAAAGCCAGCTTCCTGTCCCACCCTGCCACTGTTGAAAAAGGGAACAGCAGAAATAGGACTGGTGTAAGGAATAAGGGGTAATAAGGAGCCTTACAAGCTTAGCAAAGTCCCGGGCAAAACATCTAAAAAGCATGGAGTAATTACTGTTGAGAGTGCAAGAGAGAGGGAGAGTGAGAACGAGGCAGTTCCTTAGGGACTGCATGCTGGCTGATGCCTTGGTAAATGGGAGAGTTCAGAGAGGAGGGAACTGCAACGTGTGCAGCGTCGCCATGTGCTCTCTGACTGGAGGAAGTGAGAGATTGGGTACCACAATACCCCTTTGACATATAAAATTGGGGAATGGACACTAGAAGTCATCTTTTGACTGGGTTGGGTGTCTGTGTAACCTTCAGACCAATGAGAATAGTGAAAGTGAAGGTGAAGGTGGAGGAGTGAGCAAGTGCTAAAGTCCTTGAATATCGATAGGGGACTGTACCATTGTTTTTTTCTTTTCTTTTTTAATGGAAATAGCTTTTTGATTTCTTCTCCTCTCCCGATGTTGGTTGGCACAGGAGGATGGGAAAGGACTGTAATTTTTGTAAATATTTGCTGTTTTTTTATGATTTTTTGCTGTGTGTGTGTCATTAGGACTAGGTTTTATTTAATTAAACCACATTACTTTGATTTGGAAATCCATTTTTGCACCTTTTTGTTTGAAGCACCTTAAATAAAGAACACTTGATTTTCTTCACTTTTATAAATTTGTATCTGCATCTCTTTGCTCTCACCATCATGTTCGGTTTATTCTCTACAAAAGCCCAAAGTGTAGCATGATGCCAATTCTCACTACACGGGGTTTCACAATGAGCAATTTGACAAATCAGAGGAGACCATTTAGTTCATCAAGTTTGTTTGTTTAGTTAATAACTTCGCTGTCCTAAAAGAAACCCGAAATTTAGAAATGCTGTATGGGCAGAGAGTCTATCAAGCTCAACCCTGGGCAATACAAGTGTAAGACAAGGTTTAGGAGTGAAGATTCCTTAGGACTAAACCAGTCTAGCTTTCCAGAGTCCATTGAAAAGCACTGGGGGAACTGTAAGCTAAGACTTCCCAACTTTATAATGAGAATTTGGCCTATTGCAGACTACACACATTCTCTGGATGCCGTCCTGGTCCAGCTGGAGAGGAATGTTCTGATCACTGGATTGACCAAGTCTGACTTTTAGTAGAAGAATGTGACTGTTCTGACAGAGAAATAAAGATGAATTGTGGAAAGTGTGACAGAACCAGCTTTACAAATTATACAGGCTGTAAAAGCTACAAGTCCTTATGCTGGTCCAGAATAAGGGGAAGATCTATACTTTCAATCTGGATCTTCTTGATAATGAACAGGGTAGAAACTGTCTGATTTCCTAAGGTGCTATGTGTGGTCTTTAGTGAAGGTAGTGAAAAGAGTTCATGGAGAGACAGCAGACAATGTACAATTGAGAGCTTATAACAGAGGTAATAATCTGATATACTGTTACTGACCCTTCAAGTAATAGAATGAAAGTGTAATCTGCAAGATAAGGGAGGAACAGGAGTATGAAGCTTCCAGGTGCAAGTCAAGTACAGTAAGTCCCCTACATATGACCCTTCAATTTACAAATTTTCAAAGATGCAAACATGTATGTTCAATAGATTAAAAATAATTTAAATAAGTGCAAAATTAATAATTGTACTGTAACTTCAAATTTTGAGGCAGCACGTAAGTTATTTTGCATGTCTGCTGCTAGGCAGAGCGTGAAACCTACACTATTATTGTTTATATTCTCCGTCACGTGCATGCATTCTCTAGAAGTGGTTATGTTGTTGGCTGTATCTCTGTTTATGTTGAGTTAACATGCTTTATTTCAAGCACAAGATGTCTGGAATTAAGCATAAAATGTACTGCTAAGAAGCGCCTGGTGATAACTATGGAAACAAAAGTGAAAATAATTGAGAGTAGAGTGAGGCAAAAAGATGGTCGACGTTGCTCGTTCATATGACATGAACCATTCAACCATTAGCATGATTCTAAAGAACAAAGACAAGATCATGGAACATGGATCATGAAACATATTTTTTCTATCTATGCCAGCTAGCTAGCTGTAAGCCAGTCTACCGAGATCAACTGACTGAAAACATGAACAAAAAGAACTTGGTTGTTTGTTGTTAAAATGCATTCAAAATCAATACAAAAATACTGTGTGTAAATAATATGTGGGTCACAGACTTGCATAAGAGAGAAGAAGGTGAGTCTACATTTCTGAAGAAGATCAGTTTTATTGTCATGTCAAAGTTATCCAAAATGGAGCTGTCTCTTCAAGCACCCTCGGAAACCCCAGCATGCACGCAGTGAAGCTGTCATCATCTTGCAATCGCTCTCATCTCAGATTAAAAGAGCAGACAGACTTCATGCACAAGTGAGTAAACATTAAGTGAAAACATTGGCCACATGAACCAGTGGACAACAGACGCGGAACACGCCAAGCCTCTGAACTTGCAGTTGCACCAGCGAGTGACAAGCAATCCCTGCCTGTGTTAATAGATTTTCAGCACACAGTGCAGTTGGAGGGTTGTCTCAAAAATCTCACAGTAAAAATATTTCCTTTTAAATGCTATTTGTACTGTACGTACAGCACAAATAACATGTTTTCCATACGGGCTGAGAAGAGAGAAGTACGCTAGGTCTGCATACGTAGGCTCTTTGTTAGTGGTAAGTGAGTCTACTACTGTATACTAAGATTAGCTGATGCAAAACAATTGGAATTAAAAATAACTTTCAGTTGTTTTTTGTTTAAATGCACTAGAAATATATAACAAAAGGACAAATATTAGCTTTTAAAAGAACTTTCTTATGTACAAATAGCTGGAAATATGAACAAACACACTCTCAGAATGGAGCCAATCTACCAGTAAAGGTGACAATTTGGAACAATTTAAGACACAAATTTAAAGAAGAAATAAGACTATTATATGCTAGCTTAAATAAACTGAAGAAAGGGAGTCAAATTCAGAAGTAAGTTCATGCGCAGGACATCGAGTCTACTAACAATACTTCAATGATGGATTCTAGCATTGATCTGAGGGCTGTTAAGTGTCAGCCTCAAGGGTTACTAGAAAAGATGGTGGTAATGTGTGTCTTGTTAGCTTCGAAAGTAGGGAAGCCCATGCAGAGAACCCCGAGAAGTCCACACAACTGTAGTAGCTCATTTGTTTTACACAGATGTTGTTACCGAGACCAATCACAAAGGTGTATTTTGCCAGATCTAGATCTTAGGCGTATTGGATTTGGGGCCTTGCCTCTTTTGTAAAGTTGGAAGGAGCATCTTAGGCAGAAATTGCTTCAACAGGCCAATGTATTTCATCTTCATGAGTGAAATGTTGGCTTAGCTAAAGGGGTGGAACACAAAGAGAACCCATCAGTTGGCTCCTGTTGACATTGATGATGTATGGTAGACACATTCAAGAATTGCTGGCCACATTAGTTATTAATGAATCTTGCAGTCCTGTGATGCCAAATTCTGACTCTACCATCTGAGTGCCTCAGCAAAAATTGAGATTCATCGGACCAGGCTTCAACTGTCTACCTTTGATGAGCCTGTGGCCACTATAGCCTCAGCTCTCTGTTCTTGGCTGACGGGAGTAGAACCTTACATAATCTTCTGCTGTTGTGGTTGAACTGCCTCAAGGTTTGACATATTGTGAATTTTGAAATGATTATTTGCTCACTACAGTTGTAAGGAGTGGTTATCTGAGTTACTGTAGCCTTTCTTTCAGCTCAAGCAAGTCTGGCCATTCTCCTCCGATCTCTGTTATCAACAAGGTATTTCTGTCCACAGAACTAATACTCACTGGACTGTTTAGCTTTTTGCACCATTCTGAATAAATTCTAGGGACAATCGTGTGTGAAAATCCCAGAAGATCAGAAGTTACAGAAAAACTCAAACCAGCCCATCTAGCACCACCAACCAAACCAGTGTAAAAATTATGATATGAACATTAACTAAAGCTTCTGACCAAATCTACATGATTTTATGCAGTGTGCTGCTGTCACATAATAGGCTGATTAGATAATTGCATGTATAAACAAGTGTACAGGTGTTCACAGGTGTCCCTGCTATTTTCCCGCAACTCCTGGGAAAACATAGATATTAACCATTGTATAAAAAGGATAATAAAACCTAATAAGGTAATCTGTGGCTCCAGAGCTTAACCATTCACAATTTTCCACTAGAAACCCATCCCTTTCCCTAGTAAGTTATTATAAGTAAAAACAAAGCATTCAATTATTAGAAGATTTTTCTGACCTACTATTGTGGTCTATGGCCGGCTTGTCATCCCGGCCAATACCCCCAGGCCACCAGATGGAGCCCTCCCTGCAGTATGGAGGTGCCCCAAAGACCAGCAGGGAATCATGGACAATAGAGTTTTTATCCACAGCCCTGCTGGATACCACAGGGGCTGCAAGAGGGAGCTGCAGGGAGGAGCCAAGAGTCATATGTGCCCTATAACCCGGAAGTGCGTCATAGGCAGAGCGACGGCAGAAGTAACGTCCTTCACGGGTGAAGAAAAGGACTTGTACCTGACCCGGAAGTGATAAAGAATCACATGGACTGGGGATTGGGAACACTTCCAGGTCAGGGAATATAAAAGGATTGTAGGAGCTCCCAGATGTCGCGCTGAGCTGGGTGGTAGGGAGGCAACGCGTCTGGGAGTGGTGGAGAATATTATTGTAGTTATTATTGGTTTGTTGATGAGTATTGTGGAGGAGAGGGTGCTTTGTGCACTGTGCAGAATTAAAAAAGTCAACATTTGGACTTTTATATGGTGTCTGGAGTCTTGGACAGGGGTTCAAGGGAGCGATAGCGCCCCCTATCTGTCACACTATCTAGTTGTGATTTTTATAGACTGCAAGAAAATGCTGCCCTACCGCACAATTAAATCATACTAAGTTAACAAGAACACAATATTAAGCTGCTTTGCCTTCTCTGAATCATTACAGTTCTACAGACTGTCAGTACTGGCTGAGAACGAACGTCTAACACTCTCTCTCTGTCTCTCTCTCAGCTTCTCTTATTCGTTCTGTCTACTTTACAAAACAAGCAGACAGCTTCACATTCTAAAAATGGCAGACTATCTACAGATAAATAGCTAACCCCCAGCAGATGGAAAGTGGGATCAGAGCTTGATGTGAAAAATGTAGCATGTGCTGCAAAGACTTTCATTTACTTGGCACCATTTCTTTACATAGCAAAGGAAACGGCTGATCAAACAACTTCTGTGGCAGCGTGGCCTGTATTTACCACAGTGAGATTTTTATCATCCCACCACCCCATGTGGGAATAAAGGGACACAGTCAAATAGAGTGTGGGCTTTGTTTTTTATTTTTTTGGATTTTTTGCATAGCTATACTTTGTTGTTTTAGCATTATAAACTGTATTGTAGCAGTAGTTCCAAAAAAATATATTCCTATAGGTAAGGCTGCTGTTTTCAATGCATAGACACTCTTTCTACTTGCAAATTGATCATTACTTTTAATCTTTTTCTTTTGTAAAATTTATTTTTTAACACCTTAATACTGTATTTCTGTAGATTAATTGATCCTTTAATAATCATAGATTAAAAAAGACTGAAAGAGCCTAATCCTGGAACTGGAAAATGTCTTAGCAGAGTTGTCCTTAATTACTGCTTTAAGACCTGATCAAAATCTTTGGGTTGAACTTAATTAAAAATAACATTTATTATTCTATTTGTTGAGGCTGCTGTTTCAACTTTATACTCACTTTGGGGTTGAAGTCTATTTCAGCATCATCAGACTCTTGGTAGACACCAAACCTCACACAAGGTGCCATTTTTTATCACAAAGCCTAAGTGTTTGATTAGACTTCCAGTTACACAAACTGTACAAAATCAAGTGTCAAGATTAGTCAAAGATTAGTGTCCATCACTCTCCTTTGGCCAGGCTGATGCATCCACAATATTATAAAAAGCATACCTTTGTGGGGAGAGGTGGGTACTGTCAATAGTTCCTGCTCTTCCCCTGCGATGTGCTTCTGCTACTGGATGTTAGATTGTGGACATATTCAATGTAATTTTCACATTGTAAGTATTCATTTATTTATTTGTTACCTGCAAAACCATTTTTATCACAAGTGAGTTTGCACGTTGTGCCTGGGAATGAAAAGATGAAATTGTTAGTCTTACTCACTCTAGAAAATCACAGCTAGAACATTATGGTTTTTCTAAATGCATGTATCAGCATATACATATCATCATGGCAGCTCTGTTTTTTAAGAGTGCCTTTTGCTTTAGAAACTTATCTGAACTTTGTTAGAAATAAAAACAACTTTTGGTCATAAATGAACTTCTGATTCTAAAGCAATATCTCTCAGTATATAAAGTGATAAGACATCCATTCGTCACCCGGCATCCACAAGTGGGTGGGAATATATGATGAACAAAGGCAGGTAGATGTAGGCCATGTGGTGTAGGATTATGTATCTGAGATGTCATGCTGTCCACAACAGGGCTGGAATGTCTGACAAAGAAAGGCAATTAGAATAATAAAAAATAATAATAATAAAAAAAGAGGGATGTACAGTAAGGGCTGGCATATCTCATAATTAGAGGTTCATAAATGCAAGAAGCAATAGAAACAGATAGACTTACCATTGTACCATTAAGTCCATTTTAATAAACAAGCATTAGATAGATACTTTATTAATATTTATATATAAATATATATAGTATAAATATAAATATATATATATATTTAAATAAATATTTATATAAAATATACATTTATATAAAATATTTATATAATTTATACATTATGCTATGCTAATTCCAAATATAAGAGCCTTTTAGTATTTAGTTTTTGCCCTGCTTCATGATTACAAATTACCATTGCCCTTGCGAGTTGGGAATATTGGAATGGCAATGTGGAGGTAAAGGACAAATACGTCAGTGTCAGGAGAAATGTGACAGCCTGTCTCCTTTCTATTCTCCTGACGGCATTTTCAGCTTAGCCCCGAAGAACCTGACTCTTCTACCCATTGTTCTACTTAAAGAACTGTGTTGCAGGGAAGTCAGCAATAAAATATGAAATGGAGAAAGAAGAGCATTGAGCTCAGCAGAAAAAGACATCTCTAGAAGCCTGAGCAGGGAGGCAGTAAAGAAGATCTAACGTCCAAGATACCTGGACCAATACTTTGTTTTCTCTTGCTTATTGTTTTGCTTTGATTAAATGGGGTACTAACAGGTTCCCGAACACTTTATTCCCCCTCTTTTTATTTCTCATTACACCCCACAATTGAAATTTAGGAGTGTTATTTAATTTACTGATTGCTGCTGTTTCCACCTAACTACGATTTTGGCATCCATCCCAAAAATAAGCAGCTTCTCTCAAAACGCAATCAGATATGCCATCTTAGATGACTTCTCTTAGTTACAACACTAGGATGAAGTACACCCCAACCTCCTTTCCCCTACATCTGTGTAGCTGATTAAGGGAGGGCATGCAGTTTTTATTATGCATTAGTTTGTGAAGAGTTAACCTTATCTTTACTGAACTGATCCTGATTAATTGGGTCATTATACGCTCATTTGCATCAACTGTCTTCACACCATCGGATGTCTCAATAGCACAGACAAGAATGCAGGTGAGAACGTAACTTTCTGTAGGACCTACTCCTTAAGCCTGAATTTTAATGACTAGATTCCCCTTGTTGTGACTCCTCTAATCAGTAATGGCCACGTGACCTTTAAAAAAAGTGACAGAGACTTCTGGTGCCTTATGTGATTGTAGGAAAATAAGCATTCAGAGGTGAACTTTACTGTTGGAATGAACAATTTAGATTCTGAGTACCAGTGATTTCTTCAACTTGTTATTATACAGTGTGCTTTTTGCAACAGCTTGGCTTGAATTATTACACAGATAGTCAAGAAGGAAAACAAAACAGTAATTAACAGTGCAACCATCACACTGAAAATCTAGAGCATATGCCGAAGGCCATGCGTCAAAAGAAGGGAGATAAAAAGAAGGCAGGCATGATATATAAATAGCAAAAAATTAACTTCTAAATGACTGAGATGCCAGAGGAGAGCAGAATTGTGAGAAACAACCTAGCAACTTAACCACCCCATGGACATTTTAACGTTATTCAGTATACAATTCATCAATGAAAATTATTTGAGATTTGGTTATTGCATATCGATTTTTAGGCTTCTTAATTACGTTTATAAATATTTACTATTTTTATGACAAAGTTATCATTAATCCCCATTTCTGAACCTAGTGTTGGATGTGGGGACCACCAATTTGTACTTTTGCATGGTGATTTATGGTTGTTATGCCTGTTGCAAATTGTAAGATAGCAGCGCCAAGCTGCACGGATCCAATTCTGGACTGAATTCAAAACAAAACAACAAGTATTAGTGAAGGCTAAGGCCTTACAATTGGGCTGAGGTTTTACTTTATTTTATTTTTTTTGGCTGCTGATTCTGATTTTAATAATTGCTGTTAACCGTTTGTTTTTTTGGTTTTTGACCTTGATTCAATCCCTGACTATGCCTCTTTTTTAATTTGTTTCTCCATCTCCCGATTTTCCCCTTTAATCTTTAAAAACCTCAATGGACACATATTACTTTCTGATTGACAGTGAAAATTTCTGGTCAACTTGGTCAACAGTGGTGGGCATTATGCCTTTGGTTTTCTGTTTCTGTATTCTATGTTAATTAATGTTGACTTATTTTTATTTTTTATTGTGTCTTCTATTTTTCTATTCTTCATTTTGTAAAGCACTTTGAGCTACATTTTTTTGTATGAAATGTGCTATATAAATAAATGTTGTTGTTGTTGTTGCAAAGAATGCATTTTTGCAATTATTTTGCATTTTCACTTTATTTTTGCTTACAGTACTTATTTTAAATGACTTCATCACGTGCTCAATGTATTCCATCCATTATCCAACCCACTATATCCTAACTACAGGGTCACGGGGGTCCGCTGGAGCCAATCCCAGCCAACCCAGGGCACAAGGCAGGAAACAAACCCCAGGCAGGGTGCCAACCCACCGCAGGTGTTCAATGTATTACTTTTGTTATTCCTTTAACTGCTGTAGCTGATACTCTTGTTGCTAACCATGCCTCGGTTCCTATCATGTAATCATCGGAGATGTCCTTGGGTTCCTTCTGGTTGACATGGCAGTGCTGTATCTCCTAGCACTCAACTTTGTAGATTCTAACAAAACAATTTTCAACGTGTTTAGTGTCGAGATGGATTTCGGATTTGAAATTTTGTTTGGAACTTGGTATTTTCTCTGACTTTGATTCTGGAGTTTCATTTGGGCTTAATCATGTGTTCAGGTTTAGTCATTTTGCTTAGATCTTTGCCTTTTATGAGGGACAGCTAGCATCCTTACCCAGCTTACAATATAAGGACAGGTGGCAGCGAACCCAGGCTGAGTATTGTAGTTCAGGCAGACAGCCCTGTTGGATCCTGTGAGGACCACGATGGGGAGCTGCAGGATTGGGGAGTCCCTATGTTATAGGGTTTCAATCTGGGAAAACAATGTAAGCCTCTTGGGCTCGAGTAATGTTCTTTAAATTAAACTTCCACCTTCCGGAGAGTGATAAGAGGTCTGCCATCATCACTAGACACTGTCATGGAAGTTCACAGCTTACAGCCAGGGATTAAATTATCCCTTTAGAAAACACACAGAGATGATCTCAGAAATGCATAACTGGGCCCAAGCACTTGACAAAGCTTAAGACATTTCCAATTACTTCTCAAATAGGTCAGACATGGTGTTACCATCACGTTCATCTTAAGAATCATGTCCACAATGAGAAAATAATGATTTCTGGTATGATGTCCAGCTCAAAACCTCTAGCATATTTCAGTAGAAGTGGGTGCAAAGAATAAACTTACCCCAAATGCAATTTAATCACCACCAATCAAGCTGATATTATACATTTGAATTGTGAAAGGAAGCCTAGCAGAAATCAAATAAATTCCTTATAGACAGCATCCCATTCTTCAGTCAAAGCTGACACCATGGTGCTGTAAGACAGCAGTGCTACCCCACACATCGCCCACATTTCACTTCACTAGAACAATTGGACTCGTTTGATTTTCTAATTGGTTTCATATAAAAACCAAGTTTTAATCATTCCACCTACTTTTCAATATTATTTTGGTTCTTTCACACTTAGCCTTTTAGATTGTTGCAAGATACTACAACATTTCCAGGGCATTGCTGTGCTGTTTTTCTTTTTGGAAGTTTCCCAAGACCTGGAAAACATTGTTAGTGATAAGATATCCTATTCTGACCACCTCCCAATTTGCCAATATGGCCTGAGCACTGTAAATTTGGATTTTGGGTTTTATTTGATCATTATTTATTTTGCTTTCATAATACCATGAGGTTTATGTGTGATCAGTTACAGCTAGTTGGTGTAGACAGGCACTCACCTCTGAGTACATATGGTTAAATGAGTGATGCGGGACCTCTTAGGCTTTACAATGAATTGTACACTGTAATTCCTTCTTCAACTACATTTTACAGGTTACTTGGGGATTGGACTACATGCTTTTTAATAGTGTGCTTTGTATCTCTTGAATTTGTTTTTTTTCTGCTGACTCATGCTGAGGACACTTTGGTGACTACTGAAAATTTTTCTTTTAATGTGCCTTTCAAAAGCCCTGTTATTGTATGAGTCACCTTTGATTACCAAGGCACACTACCAAAATGTGTATGTATACTTATATATATACAGTATATACAGTATATACCTTATATGTAGTTTTTATTTTAGATTGGTAATTTTGCTTGTTATTAATTTCCCTTCTTTTAAAAGCAATGTGCATAGTTGCAGACAAAAGGTACATACCTCTGTAAAAGCTGAGAAAAGCAGTGGAAAAGGCACATTGCTAGGATTTTCTGAAAGATAATGAGATGAGCTGAGAAGACAGGCTGAGTACGAAATGTGATGAAAATAGCACAGAACAGGAAGCAAAGGTTTAGCAGAGCAGCACTCTGTTAAAAAAAGAAAGTCTTGCATGACTAAAAGTGATTATGTAATTTGGAGTGACTCTTAATTTTGCCTAAAGCATTATGTCACTTTCTTTCTTGGCAGAGAGACAGGTAGGATGTAAAAATCTACTTCACTTTTGTCACAACACTCAGAAAATCAAATAAGATCACTTAATTTCTTGTGAAATATTTTGGGATGTTCTTTAATAATTTTTACGTTCCAATGGATCTGAAAATAGATATATTTTGCCCATTTAATATGTATGGATCTGTTTTGAAAAGACAAAAATGTATGAGGATTAGTAACCACTCAGGAAGATTAACAATGGCATTACAGTTTATTAAATGAAAAACAATAAAGCATCTATCTGCCTTCTATGTGCCATCTTAATCAGGTCCTGGGATATCTGTCTTTAAAAAGGAATAGATGCCCCTTTTTCTGTTACAATTCTCTCACCTCCAGCATGCTCTTTCCTAGATTTATTTCTTTGAGTGACTCAATAATTGTCCAGTGTTTCCAAAACTCAAAATTCCATCAACTGTCATGTATGTCTTTTATATGTTTCTTCTGAGGACTTAACTGAAATCACATGAAGGATCAAGGGCTAAACTGTAAAGGAGCCACCATACCACGTCACTTTCAGAAATTCTATCGGGGATCACTTCAGGGTCCCACCATTGACAATTAAAAATTTCTACATACTTTAAATGTTTAAGATGGGCTGGTTAAAGAAATTGCCTAAAGAGACATGTCAGTTTAATGTTACAAAGGAAAAGAGTTTGAGGTTTTACTTGAAGTTTTTTTTTTTTTTGCAATATAACAATATAAGAACAAAAATGTTGCATACGCCCATTTCCACACTCACATCACAATGTATGAAAACTAAACTTGCCATAAAGCCACGCACATTCTCAAGCCAGGTCAAACCATTGCATACGCACGTTATCGGCTCAGTTTTGCAAACTGGCGGTACCCAGCATCAAGGCAGTGTTACTGTTTCTGTGTGTGGTTTCCCTTTATTTATTTGTTTCACTTCCCTGAAATTACACTGAAATGAACAGCATATCGTTTTTTTAGTTTAAGGCATCTGATTGTAATCAACCTGTAACAATATAATGATGCATGGAATGGCCAAACTATTACAAATTCAATAGCTGCTTTATCGTTGTTACTCTCAGTGAACCACTCAGAGTATTTTAACCTACTGTATTTGAGTGTGGAATCACAGCTATACAGCAGCTGATCGGAAAGTTCTATGGCAGATTGTGTCAAGAGCGGACAGAATTATCGGTGTACAGCATCTAACACACTCTGCCTCAGCCATGGGCAATCTGTTTGAACTTCTCCTATACTGCAAACGCTTCAGAGCCTTTCCTGTAGGGACCTCACAGTTCAGAAAGAGTTTCATCCCAAGAGCTATAAACGCCCTCAATCAGTCTATCAAGTGCTCCCAGTAGAACTGTTTGTACTTATAAGTACAATTATCTCACTGTAAATTTGCATTACAGTTGTAATATTGCACAACCTGAGCCACCTATGCTTTCATTTTGTATGTTTTTCATTGTTTTTTTATCTTATTATTATTATTGTTGTTGTTATTTTACTATTTTATAGGAAAATAATTTTATGGAGGATTTAAATATTGAGTCTCATTGTACCATACAATAACAATAAAGGAATTCAATCCAATTCAACAGAAGAAAGTGTGTATTTACAGATGATGATGACTGGCTTCTAAGTCGATTTAGATTTCCAGGCCCTTCCTTCTTGATATTTTTTTAAGATGAAATGCAGTAAAGCATATATATTATATTTTACAGATACATTTTTAAATTCATTTAAATAATGTATACTGTTATTAAACATGTGGACACGGTGGACAGCGCTAGCAATGAACTGGTGCCCCAAAACAAAGGTTTGTTCAGTGCTGTATGCTTGCTGGGATTGGCACGACAGATACATGGATGGAATAATTAAACATGTACTGTGAAGATATTTCAATGTTCCCAAACATTTTTGAAGAATCGGTGTTCTAAGCTTACAGATGGTTTGACTTTTATTAAAGAGCTGATTGTGTGGCTAATGGTTTAAAAGAGACAGTAATACTGCAATATTATTTCACAGAGGGTCATGCGCAGCAAGAGACAGGAACAATCCTTGAATGCCAGCTCATCAATACCACTGCTTCACGGTGGCCCTATGTTTAATACATGCTTTACTTCATTTCACCATGAAAGCTGTAATATCATGAATGTAATGTATTCTGTGTCCTGACGGCGTAAGAGAAAGCCTGTTTAATAAGAAGCAAGTAGTGATTCACACACATAGAGTACATAGAATACGAAGCATTTAACGTGCTACTTTAGTTATGATGGGATTTGAGAAACTAGTAAATCAAAACATTTTAAGATGAAGTTTATGACGTTCTACTTTAATGACAAAATAAACTACGTGATTAAAGTGGAAATTTCGATATTAAAGTTGACATTTCAAGCTTTTTTTCCACTGTCTCCCTATTTTTTTCTTTTTTCTGTACCCAAATAAGCTTCCATATGGCACTCAGACGGTGGGCTTCGATTACCTTTTCACGGCGACTTTGATATCTGACCATTTCTTTTTTATTTCAGGCACTGTGTGACTTTCTGAACTTAAACTTTCGATTAACTTCCTTTTGTTGTTTATACAACTGATTAAACCATCAAATAGTACTTTTTCCTTTCCTCCATTTGGCATTTGCTGATATTCTTGTTTTTTTCCCGTGCTTTTGCCACTGTCTTTTCACAGAACGCTGAACTTAAGGGAATATTTATGTTAATTTGCATATTTGCATATATGTAATTCTGGGAGGAGTCTGGGAGGGGCGGCAGGCGTGTGCATGAGCATTACATTTCACGCAGACTGGGGTTTATGTAATGGAAGTGCAGGAAGTTGCACGGTTTTGTGCATCTGAATTTTTTTGTGCGTACACACATTTCGACTTTTGTCTGTACGCTATGTTTTAGTGTGAATTCTATGCATGGCATTATGCATAGGGCCCCTGGAGTTTAACCTTTATGCCATTGCATTTTCAGTTTTGGGTGAATTTTCTTCTGGGGTGCAGAATATACATATCACTGTGAGGCTGCCATCTTCCTAGCAAGTCCATTCACACCTGAAACTGTCCTTCCTTGGCCTTTATATTACATTGGACAATCAGGATTTTGCTTCCAGAACATTTTTAGGTGTATCTTATTGATTTTTGCTCGCTGATCACAAAAAGTACCACGATACATACAGATTTATTGTATTTGTAATTTCCTCTCATACTGTATTATTCATCTGCTAATTTGTTGCCTACAAAGTAAGCTGTTTAATTTAGTCCAGGCAAAGCTTTAGGCTGTGAGCTTGACCCGCAATAATGCCGTCTTTTTATTGATCCATCACTGTTAAGCGTTAAAGTTGTCTTGTTACATAATGGTAATGCCCACCATTGGCTATGTGGAACACAAGACACCTACAAAAACATGGAACGTTTGTTGAAACACACACAGTTCAACAGCTACAACTGGATCATCCATGATGATCTAAAAGTATTGGCATTGCTGCCAGGGGTGCAGCTTAGATCTACCACGCATTGTTGTTTCATTTGAAAATGATAGAGTAATGCTAAAAATTCTCATTCCATTGAAAAGAATGGGCTGCTCCGTAATTGGTTCAAGGCAGAAAAAGGTGCCATATAAACCACTTGTTCACCCAATAAAGATATTTTTCCATCCTCTTCATATAAAACTTGGATTGGTAACATTTTTTGTAAAATGATGAACAAGAAAGATGAAGGATTTTGATATCTGAGACAGTCTTTTCCACAAATAACTGATGAGAAGATTAAGGCATTTTTGCTAGTCCACAAATCAGACACGTCATCAATGAAAAGCTGCTTAAATATCTGCAAGTGGGCTGGAGGATATCACATAAAAACCATTCAAGGATATTGTTGACTGCAGTGGGCTGGCGCCTGCCCGGGGTTTGTTTCCTGCCTTGCGCCCTATGTTGGCTGGGATTAGCTCCAGCAGACCCCCATGACCCTGTAGTTAGGATATAGTGGGTTGAATAATGGATGGATGGATGGATATTGTTGAGAATTGTTTTAGCAACAACACCGTACCAAAGTATATCATGCTGGTTGACAACATGCTTAAAAAGTGCTAATTGACACAATGCAACATGTCACTAAAGATTTATTTTCTGCATTCACACTTCTTACCTGCTAGGTTTGTTGCAGTCAACGATAAACAAGCTAACAGGTTTCATCAGGACATTGTAATGATAGAAAAGCGGTATCTGGACAAGAGAAATCCATCAGTGCTGTCTGACTATTATTAGGCACCAAGAGATGATGAGTGCAAACGAAAATCAGTAGCAAAACAATTTTTGCTTACTAATGCAATATTTCAACATCATTAAGAGATTAAACACACTAAATTCAATTAAAGTTAATTTCATGTTTCTCCAAATTCATAAGTGATACAGTCGATCTGAAATTATATTTGGGTTCAGTTTGAATCTGTTTATCACCAAAACTAAAATTTTTCAAGAAGTAAAACATTTGAATGCTTTGTTGTCCAGTGTCATGTGTGATCTTAAGAAAATAAGCTTACAGCAACTTGTGGATGTTTAAAAGCATTGCACAAACAACACAGGCAAAATCATGTTTAATGTGTTTAGTAGACAAATATTGCACCAATATTCTAGTGAGTAGTGAGAATGTTAAAAGATCTTTTTTATTGTCTGTTTAGCAGGATCATCACTGTGAACACTAGGAGGTCATTACAGAGAGCTTGTTCCAATATTTGACCAACATTACTGTGACAAAACCAAACTAAACATAAAGCCAGTATGTTTTTCCTCAATTAATCTTGTTTTACTTTTTATTGCTGAAGCACCAAGTCTCTTGTGAAGGTGTTGTTTTGATTTAATTTTATATATTTTATTAATCCGTGAGGGAAAATTGTCTTTTCACATGAGCACTGGAGGTCAGAACACAGGGTCAGCCATTGTACAGCACGTCTGGAGCAATTTTCAGCAATTCTGTGTAGTCAATTCTTGGACGCTTCACTGTGCAAGCCTCCATCTTTCATCAAATAGTTGTGCCAACATCATATCCATGCAAATATCCGTCAAAACATTGGGTCCATGGTCACAAAATAGTGGTACTCTGGATTTTAATCATACAAACTGCAGGCGACAAAAGTGTGCACACAAAATTGTAACAAGATGCAGTTGCTGGGAGAATGATTAATATTCGAAACAATAAAAATGAATAACATGTTAGAACAAATGAAAATGTTCTTTGCAGTATCAGTACAGCAGCAGGAAAAAAAAGTAGGTGTGTACAAGTTAAAATGTTACCTTCCACATAAGAGAGTTGTTACACAAGGTACATATGGCTCTTTGTTCCTTGCTTTCCTATACACTTGTGCAGGTCACCTTTGGCTTTATGAGAGAATTGTGTTGTCATGAATTATTCTAGTCAGCAAATTTTTTTAAGCACTTTCCTGAACATCCCGTTATGAAAAATGTTATTGAAAGCACTCAGCCAACTTCTTCAGATTTTGGCAGGGGTGCAGATGAATTTTATTTTCAGTGTGGCATGTGAAGGCAGTAATAATTGCTGCAGCTGCACAATTCTAGAGACAAAGCCTCGATTCTCTGTAGAGTTAACATGTCTCCCTGAATCCACATGGGTTTTCACAAAAATCCCAAAGATATGTGTTTTGGGGTAATTGATGGAACTCATTGGCCCTGGCTTATGCAAACAAAGGGATTTCTGGTAGTGGACAAACTATTAGGAAGCAGTCTCTACCTTTCTCCATACAGTGGCAGAACAGCATCCTGTAGTGGAAAAGAACAAATAAGAAGAAGACCATTCACTCTATCCAAGCTCACGTCTGTAGCTAATACTGTAGATAAGGTGTCTCAATATCTCATCCAAGTTGTCAGAATTTTTGCGTCAGCTACATGACAAGGTAGTTTGCTTCAGATTTCTATAGCCATTGCTTTCTGGATTTTTTATTAAAAAGTATTTTCCTTAATTTTCACTGGTGTCCTTGAGCGTTTGATTCACTGTTTAACTGGAAGCATCCTTTTCGACCAACTTTATTAAGTCCTCTGAGAATTTTGAACATGTGGATTAGGTATTTATGAAGACATCTCTGCTGAAGACTAAAAGGGTTTAACTCCCTCGGCTCCTTTTTGCAAAGCTTCTAGAGCTGCTTTTTTAATTTTTTTGTACAAAAACTACACACAGTACTTTAGAAGTGGTCTGACTTGAACATCATATGGTCTGAGCAGAACGTACCTTGATTTTATTGATTTGTTTGAGGAGAAGGGACATACAAGTTTTCTTTTAAGTGTGCATCTGAGTATAAACTGCCAATATTAAACAGTCAGGATTTACAAACACACTCTGGCAAGAGGTCAAAATAAAAATATTCATCATCACTCTACTGACCAAAAACACATGCATTTTGGGTTATACTGGAGACAAACAGGGATTAAACCAAGGCCACTCTGAAAAAGTGCAAAATGCTGTGGAAAGTTTAAACAGAGACTGATTCTCTTTGGCTGTTAAATATAATGACAGAGTGCAGGAAAAGTACAGTAGTTCAAGTCAAGTAATTGCTGCATTTACATTGCATTCTCACTTCCCATTTTCCTACTTGGAAGCAGCCACTGATACTCCATTATGGAGTTCCTTCTGTTAAATCACACCAACATTGCATCGTAAAGTTAAAATAACTCCTACTTCCTCTTTGAAAGAACAACATAATTGACTCTACTGCACCACAAAACGACAATGAACTGAAACACACTTGCGTTTTCATCTACATCAAAAACAATGTAATATTATTATACAAAACAAGCATTTCTAAAAAGGCAAAAAGAACATTAACCTACTTCCAGGGTGAACGGTCACCAACTAAGGAGCAGCACATGTTAGTAACACTAACACAGAAACACCTTGGGACATACTTCATTTCAGACCTAGTCTTATTATTGTTAGAGATCAGCACTAAAAACTGGGAGTTGTGAAAATTTTGTACTACTCATCTTCATTACCACTGCTTCCGCCTTGCAGCACGGTGCTCACTTGTCATACTCCTCCTCTCTCCTTCAGCTTTCAGTCTTATTTTATATTTGCTACCAATTAGTTGCAGTTGTGCCAACAGCATTTCCTTCTTCTGCATGTAGCAACTAAATTCTTTGTTCCTCCACAACTAACATGAGGTAAGAACCAAGAATTCCTGAAATTGTTAAAAAAAAACTTTTTTATGAAAATTACATAAATTCCTCTTTATTCACCTTCAAAATACTCTCCTTGAGATGTAATACATTTGTCCATTCCCTACTCTCACTCCTGGAAACATTGACTGTACTTATCTTTTGTTACCATGTAGGTGTTTTTTCCTGGATTTCTTCCACAGGAGCAAATCTTCTTCACTTCAGTTTCAGTTTTAATGTTGGGGACATGAAGAAGTCACAGGAAGCAAGATCTGGAGAATACAGAGGAGTGAGACAACAACCACCTTGTTTATGGTGGAAAAATCTTTGACTGACAACATGGTGTGTGCAGGTGAGCTGGCATGCTGCAAATTGTAGTTTTGGGTGTGCCATTTCCCCAAACGCTTTTCCCCACAGATGGCACACTAACTCAGTGTAATACGACTCTCCATGGTGAACAAACCTTTTTATGTACAAGTCTGTCAGAATCAAAAAATATTATCGCCATCATCTTGAAAATCTGATATGGAAGCTTAGAGGAAAAAAATCACCT
Organism: Polypterus bichir lapradei; assembly: GCA_026402145.1. Taxonomy (NCBI): domain Eukaryota; kingdom Metazoa; phylum Chordata; class Cladistia; order Polypteriformes; family Polypteridae; genus Polypterus; species Polypterus bichir. The sequence continues at coordinate 6,736,794 of JANRMT010062808.1, forward strand.
GCATGATTGTAGAGCTAAGTATGCACCCGATTAACTCAGCATAATGCCATTCAGCAGACTGATTAACCAGACGTGTAGAAATATTTGACAACTACACCCTGCTCCCATGCTACTTACTGATTCCAGGTATTTTTGGGCCCATCTTCATATACACTAAGCTTTGTTGATACTGGGAATAAAGTACCACTGAAGTAAATGAAATATTTTTATTTGATTTTTTTTTTCACTATTTTATATTTAATAATAATAATAATAATAATAATAATAATAATAATAATAATAATAATAATACATTTTATTTGATAGGTGCTTTTCTTAACACTCACAGTCACCTTACAATGAAATTAAACAACATTAATAAAATATAAAAACAAAGAGGACAATAAAATCAAATAGCAATAAGGTAGAGAGGTAGTAGCAAACATGCAAAGATAACAGGCAGTAACAGTGTAAAACTGGTATGGCAGTTTAAAGAGAAGTTTTGAGGGCAGTTTTAAAATGTGTTATTGAGTCTAGTTGACGGATATGAGAGGGAAGAGAATTCCCGAGTTGAGGAGCACTATGAGAGATGCTCGAGCTCCCATAGCACTGAGTCTGATGTGTGGTACAGAAAGTACAGCTGCAGATGAGAATCAGAGTGAGCGAGACGAGTGTCAGTCTGTAGGAGATCAGTGAGGTTGTGGAGAGCTTTAAATGTTAAGAGCGGTATTTAGTATTGTATTCTGTAGTCAACGGGGAGCCAGTGAAGTTGAGAGAGATTATGTGTAATATGTTCAGTGGATTTAGAACAGCAGGTTATTATCATGGCAGCAGAATTTTGAAGAAGATGTAAGCGATGGATAAGTTTTTGTGGGATGGCAGATAGAATAGCATTACAGTAATCTATACGTGAGGTGACTCGGGCATTAACCAATACTTCAGTACTATGTTGCATAAGAACAGGACGAAGTCTAGAAATGTTTCGGAGATGGAAGAAGGCAGTCCGAGAAATGTTACTTATATGGGAAGAAAAAGAGTGGGTACTGTCTAAAATGGTGCCCAGGCTCTTAACCTTGAAAGAGATGTTTGTGTTAATGTTAATTAAAATAGAAGAATGGTTAACCTTAGCGAGTATTGATTTAGAACCAATAAGGAGCACCTCAGTTCTATTGCTATTTAATTGGAGAAAGTTGTGAGTCATCCATGACTTTACGTCTTGGAGACATGCCATAAGAGTATCTGCAGGGAAAAAAAGAAGTTAATTTAGTAGATAGATAAAGCTATGTGTCATCAGCATAACAATGAAATTTAATACCTTGGTGCCAAAAGATATTACCTATTGGGAAGATGTAAATGAGAAAAAGAAGTCGCCCCAAAACAGAACCCTGCTGAACTCCCTGAATAATGACTGCATTCTCAGATTTAAAGCGCTTTACTTGAACAAATTGCATTCTATCAGTGAGGTAGGAAGAAAACCATTGGAGGACAAGGCCACAAACTCCAAAACTAGCTAGTCGTTTTAAAAATATCTGATGAGATATGGTGTCAAATGGGGAGCTGAGATCAAGAAGTACAAGAATTGATAAAAGTCCCATGTCAGCTGCCTGGAGAAGATCATTTGTGATTTTGACCAGGGCAGTTTCTGTGCTGTGTTTAGGACAAATAAACAGATTTAAACTGTTCAAAAAAGGTTATTTTGTGAAAGATGGGACTGAAGTTGGGAGGCAACTATCTTTTCGAGAACTTTAGATATGAATGGAACATTTGAAATAGGCCGATAATTGTTAAGGATATTAGGGTCTAAGTCAGGTTTTTTTCAGAATTGGAGTAATTGAGGGTGTTTTTAGTGAGAGAGGGACCGTGTCTGTAGTAAGGGAAGAGTTAACTATAGTAGTTACCATGGGGGAAATATGTGACAGACAAGACTTAACAAAGCTTGTAGGTATTGGATCTAATTGGTATGTGGAAGAATTACATTTTATTATAAGCTCCGAGTCATCATTTTTAGCTGGTAAACTGAACTCTGAGAATAGGGTGGTTGGTAAGGGTATATGGGTGATAGCGGAAAGTATGTCATTTTTTGGCAGAAATAGTGGAAGCAAGTTGCTGGTGGACTTTTTTTCAATGTTTGAGTTGAATAAATCCAAAAAAGTGCAGCAGTATTTAACAGAGAGGTTATGGTGAGCAACATTTTCTGATGGTGTAATTAGCCTTTTCATTGTAGAAAAAAATAGCTCTAGTATTTTCCTCCCACATAGATGTTAGAGTAGTATACAGTTTTGGCATTTTTGTATTTTAACATATGATCTGAATACATTTCCTTATGTACAACAAGACCTGTCTTCTTAGCTAGACGCTCCAATTGTCGGCCCATGGCCTTGAGTTGACGGAGTCCAGGTGTAAAGCAAGGAGCAGTGTGAATAAACTAAAGAGTCCGTGTTTTTAAGGGAGCTTGTGTATCGAAGGCAGAAGACAGAGCAGCCTTGTAATGGTCTACTAATTCTGATGGTGTGGTAGCAGAAAGGGAAACGGGCTGTAATTGTAATAAACTAATAAGGCTCTCTCGGTTTGCGAAATGAAATCACATGCTGAGCCTTTACTTACTGAAAGGTAAGCTAACATCAAATGTAATCATTTTGTGATCCGAGATGGGTAATTCAGTAGGAATAAGATTGTGAGGTATGATACCAGAGCAGCAAACTAAGTCTAAAATATGACCCTTGTTATGAGTTGAAAAGTTGACATATTGAATTAAATTAAAACAGTGAAGGATTTCATTAAAATCTTTTGTCAGTACATCAGTTGTTAAAGTGTATGTTTAAATCACACATAAGGATAACATTACGAGACATTACACACAAAGTTGTTAAAACAGTAAAACGTTCTGCAATAAGAACACTTGATATTTTAGGAGGTCTATATAAGATACCAATTATAGTAGGTGAAGGTCCACAGAGTTTGGCAGCTAACAGTCCAAAGGATGGATACGCTGGAAGAGGTATCAGTGATAATTTTAGATCTTTGTGGTGAATTATTGCCAGACTGCCTCTCCTACCCAAAGAACCGGATTTAGAGATGCAGACAAACTCTGGAGGGAGCAGTTGATTTAGATGAAAATAATCACCGGGCTGCTGCCAAGTCTCCATAAGACCTAAACAGTCCATCTTAGTGTCTATAATAAAATCACCAATCAGCAGAGCTTTGTTAGAGATAGATCAGGTATTAAATAATCCAAACTTCAAAGCATCTATGGACGTATATTCTGGTGATTTTACCAGAGGAAGCAGCACGTTATGATCAACACGTCGCTCAAAAATACATAGACAAGAGCGTCCTTCAGACCAGGGTGAAGGAATAAACCCACTGCTACTCCAGCTGAGACGAAAACGACGACGAGACCCCCGGTGAATGTACTTTGGCTGTCTGAGAATTCCACGGTGCAGCAGGAGATCAGCAGGCAATGCTTAGTTTGTTCGAAGTCGATACAATTCATCTGGTGAGTATTTTAGTTTTGTAGATGTGACTGCATTAGATAGCAAAGTAGACATAATAATCCATGCCAACCAACTGAGGCTTATCATAGTAGATTTCCAGAAACCACCCAAGCAAATTCCAGATTTGAAGCAAAGCAATGTACCCCTTGTGTACCTACTCGGCCCAATTAAAATAACACGTTAGCCAGTAGACCGTCACCACTGGGATTTCCACAAAGTATTCAGTAACTGACAAGGGGCAGTTTCAACCATCTATTTCTCAAAGCTAAATACTTGAGCAGAGATCCAGTGAGAAAGTTTCCATTTACCCACACAGATTGCAGCCAGCAGAGAACTGTTCTACGAGGGCTCGTGTTAAGGCCGAAAGAGGTAAGGGACGCGAATGCATGTTATCAGTTTTTAATCCAATGCAAAAGGCAATAAGTGAGTAAAAAACAAATAAAAAAAAATACACAAACAGAGCACCGGCAAGCAGCAGCAGACAGAAACGTCAGCGTTCTCTTCTGGTTTGTAATAAATTATGTTATTATTAAAAAAATTAGTCCTACATTTTTAGGATTTCATCAAATCCAACAAATAAAGGCTTTACATTTTCCATGCCAGTTGATTCCGGACAGTTGTGACAGAATGCATTAAACAACGTTGTGGATAGCTTGGAGACAGGACCCTTTGCAGCTTGTTTTGGACCCTAAGCATAATACGAGGGGGTACCCAAAAATAACTGGAATTGAAAACAAAATTGTTTTAACAATTTTTACTATTAGACTACTTAGAGAAAAGATATAAAGAGAGACAAGAAAGGGTCCAAGCGCTGACTGTTGAGATGCAGGTGATGAGAGTATAAACAGGTCTTCCTTCACTTCTTTCTCTGACTCAAATGTTCAAAGCATCTCATCATTTAAGTGCCCAGATGTATAGAATGGGGTTGCCACCCTGTTGCTGTATATGCCTTGTCAAATTGTTTCCCTGAGCACACATGGCAAAGTGTTCCAGATCTGAATTAATATTCAGCATACCGTATATCAAATTATTGTAATGGGCATGATGCCTGTTTTAAGCAGCAAATTTTGTCCTGCTGCGTGCAATAAATGTACTGTATCTGACATCTGGGCTGTTTTACTCCATCCCAATTTCTAAGTATTTACTGCATCCAGCTGGGTGCTGCTCTAAAGATTATTAACAGCTGTTTGAAACATTAAGGCCTCCATAGTCGTGACAGGCAGCTCACCGCACACAGGAATATCTCCTGGGCAGTCAGAGACCTCCCAGCGCAAGCAACTGCAACAACACTGGACACAGAGGCTCCAAATAGGAAATAAGATCTCTTTCATGCTCTTGCAGTTACTGCACATTTTATCGTCTGAAGTATAAAGGCTATTTTAAATGGAAATGGGTCAGGTGCTGGAGACATACATAAAAAAGTTATCAAAAATGCGGATTTATCGTTATTGTATTCAGTGTTTTGGGTGGTAGTCACTCTCTGACATTGCTGACAGTGGATTTATTTATTGCCTGGTGTGCCATACTAGTTTCCTTCATCTGTAGAAGAAACACAGGAAAGACACTCACTGTACTCTGTGTGCTTGATAACACGCTTGAGAATGAATTTGAACCCAAGTCCAAGTTTAATCTGAATATAACAGAAGCACTCCTGGAACTGAATGTTTATGAGAAGGCCTGCCAGCACTATAACACACTCGATCTAAACAGTGAACATGATAGACGGCAGTCAGACAGGGCAGGGAGGTTGAGCTGGAATAAACACGGGGAGAACAAGCAGATTCCACACAGAAGACAATGCAGCTGGGTACTGAACCAGAAGGCAATGTTTTGTGTAATACAAATTCATCCAATGTGTCATATTGTCACACATAATTATGAACATTTTGAACTACCCTAAGAGAACCCTTCATGGATGCACATTTGGTAGCAATTTCTGAATAGGTCTGTTCCAATAGGGAATAGGTTTCACTACTTCCCTGTGTTTTATATTATTTTTTAGGGGAGTAATTCATGGTTAGTAATGTTCCGACCTTGCTCTATTTTCTTTGGATTAATGTTAAAATACCATGTAGGATAATCACATTCTTCACCTGCAATCACTCCTTTGTGGCTTTGGCTGTATGCTTTGGATCAGTACCCTGCAGAAGGGAACGTTTCCTTCATAGTTGAACAGGCTTTGCCACATTCTTTCACTTTGTAAATTTTGAATAGATAGATAGATAGATAGATAGATAGATACTTTATTAATATGAATGACTTATCCAGTCTTTACTGAAGACTGAGTGAAGAGCACCCAAATTATATAACCGCAATATTAATGACATGATAATATTTTTTTTGAGTGATTTTTAATCCTTTATTCGCTATATACAATTTCTTCTATTAGGAATTTGTCATTTTTCACATACCCCAACTTACTCTGCAAAGAGTTTTGAAGGGACCATGCAGGGTCAGCTATTTGTACAGCACCCACCCACCCATCCATTATCCAACCTGCTATATCCTAACTACAGGGTCACAGGGGTCTGCTGGAGCCAATCCCAGCCAACACAGGGCGCAAGGCAGGAAACAAACCCCAGGCAGGGAACACACACACACACCCACACAGCAAGCACATACTAGGGACAGTTTAGGATCGCCAGTGCACCTAACCTGCATGTCATTGGACGGTGGGAGGAAACCGGAGCACCCAGAGGAAACCCACGCAGACACGGGGAGAACATGCAAACTCCACGCAGGGAGAACCCGGGAAGCGAACCCGGGTCTCCTAACTGCGAGGCAGCAGCGCCACCCACTGTGTCACTGTGCCGCCCTTTGTACAGCACCTGTGGATCAATTGCAGGTTTGAGGGTCTTGCTCAAGGGCCCAACAGCGTAGCATTCCTTCTGTCATTGCCAGGATTCGAGTTGGCAACCTTCGCTTTATCAGCCCAGATCCCAGACCCCTCTGTGCAATTTTGGTGTGAATAATTTGGTGGGGTCATACATTCATTTTCCTGTATATGGGCAGGCTTCTTTAATGTCAACTTAAATTAACTTAACTAATGGTTAAGTTAATTTAACTCTTCTTCTAATGACTAGTGAAACATCACACGCTTCACATACTGTTTCTATCACAAAAAAAATCAGTAAAATAGTTTGATGCAGGTGTTTGATGTTTCTTGCTTGATCTTCTTCCTCTTACATTTGACAAAATACAGCAATATTAGTTTGCATACTAAATATTTGAGTGCCTCGCAACCACATGCTGTTCAGGAAAAACTTCAGGCTAACAACTTCCTAATCTAAAATGGTAATACCTCAGGTTTAGAATCGAATGGCTTGGAAATGAAAAAGGACAAACCACAATAACTTGGACAAGACCCCAGGATTACACAAACTGTATGGCTTGAGCACAAAATTCTGGGGATATCCAGGAGCAGCACTAAATACTATGCAGTCAGGTGTTTACCGGTCATGCAACGGCAGTAAAGAACTGAAGAAACCATTTTCTGCATTCATGCCTCTTCATTCCACTGCAGGATTTTTGAAACAGGAGCATCATAATGCTGCTTTCATTTCCATGAAATTGAAGGAAAACGTGTAGGCTTCCTTGTGGCTTTTTTCAATGTAGTGTTGTCCTCCTCAGCAGTGGGTGAAAATCAAGATGCAGTGTGATGTCTTATGGATGAAGCATTACTGATATCTATCTCCTTTGTGTTTTTCAAATTAGCTAATGGTACTAGACTGTTTATATCTCTTTGTTGGTATGTGCTGTATGGTCAAGACTGGGAACAACTCAAAACAGAAGTGTGAACACACAATTTGAAAAAACAACAACAACTTTTCTTCCTCGTTTTACTGCAGGCCATGACCTTCAAGCCCCATCACTAAACTGGAAAGGTTATGTTGCACCTCAGCTAGTGTGACGGATGGTAGCTGGTGCCATTATCTGGTTGGGATGCCTCCGTAATGGAAGGACGGGGAAGATGACTTGCGAACTGCTACCTGGCAACCCCCAAGTACCTTACCTTACCTTGCCACCCTTCTCTTTTTCAAAACAGCTTCCAGTGTGCCCAGGGTTCGCTCTGTGATGGTGCAGACTTTCCTGATAAGTTTATTCAGGCATGGTGCATCTTTTGAGCGCAAATTACTTCCCCAGGAGACTGCAGCGTAGAACACCACATGGGTTACTATTGACTAGTAGAACATTTCCTGCAGCTTGCACATCGGATGTCCACTACCAGCTCTTCAGTTTTGCAGATGTTGAATTGTAGTTTGTTGTCCCTGAACTACAAGATGAAGTTCCCCACAGCCTTCCTGTACTCAGACTTGTCTCCATTACTAATAAAACCTATGATGGATGAGTCACCTGAAAATTTCGGTAGATGGGCAAGCACTAGTATTGTTCTGGGACACTGTCTAAAAACCACAGATATAACAACCATTCTCTCTTTAGGAAAATGCATAAAAAACTTCAAGATGAATCCAGCCATAACAGGCACAAACACACCCAGCGGTATGAAGAACACTGCAGGGCCAATTGGTCCAGCCCATCAGCCAGAAAGAGACTTGCAGCACCTGGCCTGAAGACTATTTTACACGCTATGAGAACTAATATTTTTCTAGATAAGTTAAATAAAAGTGCTTACGAAGAGAGAGTTGCTTTGAACATTGTAATAATAAGTCAAATTACCAAAGGAAGCTTTTTAGTTATTTTATACAATAGCTGGTGGTGCTGTACCCCACTTGCCCTAATTGCAGAAACATCAGCGATGATAATAAAGAATCTGTGCTAGATGTAAAGCTTTTCTATTAGTCCAAAAAGTTATATTTGACCTCATCAGGCCATAACATGTCACATCACATGTTTGCTATACTAAATGTCAAATGAAATATTATTTCTTGAAACTCCAAACTGATTTTTTTGACAATCCATGACAGTCTACTTTTTTAATGATTGGGATACTGTTGATCCCATCACAGCCTTTATTGTCAGCCTCACAATTGCCTTCTTAAGCAAGCAGAAAAAAAATAGTGACAGGAAAACTTAAAATTAAATTTCCAACTTTCAATCAATCCACTTTTTTGAGTTTTAGATTGTGTCATAAATTAGAAACAGTCATGAAACACAGACTATTACAGTCAGAACAATAGGAACTCTGGAATTCGCTCTTCAGTCACTATATGGAAATGACATTAGTCAGAACTGACTGGTGAGACAACTTGATATATTTTCACAGCAAGAAAATGATGTTTGCAGTAGGTTAGATTTTATGAGAAAGCGTATATTTTTTTCATATATGACCATAACTCATTTAAAAGCATAGTAAGGTAGGCTTTGACCTTTGTATATCCTCGCAGTTCAGTTCAGATGCAGGTTTCAAGGACAGGTTTGATATTCAATTCAAGGTTATTGTTTCCCATCATCAATTTGTCATGAGAAATTGTGTTCTTAAGTGAAACATTTTTTATAAATAAAAATATCATGCCTCTTCTTATGTTTTAAAATTGGGTCCACAGGGCATCGGTGCAATCATAAAAACGAAAGTATCCACTTTTACAAAGTTATGTTCCTGAGTGTTGATCTACATCAGCATAGACATGTCATTTATGAAAATATATGCTGTATTTCTTTGCAAGATGCTAGCCATTTAAAAGAAGTTATGCTGTCCTATTCTCCTTTCTACCTGTCACCTTTTGTGACAAAGCTGGACCACCAGGCTTGTTTCATGGATGTTGCAGTTGATATGAGAACTCAAGGCAAGATGTTTTGCAGGATTTAGACAAATGTGCTCTCATTTTATACCAGGCACATGCCTGACTATGAAGAAATAGAAGGACAATGTCATCATAAACAGTTGAGTGGTTTCATGCTATTTTTCTTTCATAATTTTCATGAACTCCTTTGACAGCAATTGTTATGAACAGGTATACAAGTGAGTGAAATGGATCTTTGCCGTGGGAAAAATCATGGCAAAAAATTGTGAATAAGTTTATGCTCCTCTCATTGGTTGTCTTAAGTGTATCTCAGAAATGTGGAAACTATGTTTTCTAAAATTGAAAACGTTATCTCTTCAAAGTGGATGTATTCGGTAACTTTCAAGTCTTTTTTTTCATGTTTGCACAAATGCCCTGCAGATGTTGTTTTAAACTGAAAGACAAGTAAAATGTTTTTTTAAAGTTTATAAAAAATGCTTCACTTAAGAAGACAATTTATGTGGCAAACTAATATATCTCATGATTGTGAAATATAACTCCAACTTCAAAAATACCAAATTTATCCTTATACTTCCCAAAGTGACAACAACACAATAATGATGTTTTAGAATAATAAATGTAAATTTATTCTTATTTCCATTCAAAATATGACTTAAAGGTATATAGTTAAAGTTGCTGGCTCCTCATCTGCTTCACTGCGTTTGTAGCATGGGATGATTATTTGAAAGGTCTTAAAGGATCCCTTCCCCTTTCCACTTCTTGTGTCAGAATGAGATCTCGTGAAATATGACTATTAACACAATAATAAATAATGACATGGCCCAGAACCGCATCCTCGGACAATGGAATGAGCCAGACCCATGCTGCCGCTTCATGGCATAGCCAATCTGGGCCCCAAGACTGGAACTCTGTAAGTGCAATGATCTATATTTTATTTACTTATTGGTAAGTTGTGGCCATTTGCTGTATTTTTTTTTTTGTGGTATTAGTTTTGTCTGCGTATTTTGTTGCTTGAGGCACATAGGTGCTGCCTCATAGCTCAGATCACATCCCTAACCCTCAGGGACACTTAAAAGACGATTTCACCAACATAATCCACTCAAAACTAGTTAATTTCTTCCTTCCCCATTGACTTTAATGCATTTCACATAGTTCTTAGACATTTTCCTGATTTTGCTGAACTCACGATGAAGCCAACAATGCAGGCTTTACTTATCCCTACTTAGCACACTTGCGAACCAATGCATACAAACATTAAAGCACTGGCTATGAGTAGCGACTGCAGAGCCTACCACTGCTTTAGTGCTCCAGACAGGGACTCACTAGCGTATGCTAGAGAAGGACAAGCAGGCATTCCCAATACAATAGAAGCCAGTTGTTTTTTATGGTCAATAACAGAGCATTATTCCTTCCCGTGCTGCTCACTATTGGAGGCGTCCTTCCTCAACTACTAATCCTGTGGCTACACCAGATACCCCTTATTTACTTTATTACCTCAATCACCCGAATTGTAGAGACAAAATAAAAGAAACGCTAATCAGTACTTATTAAAATGAGTAATAGCAATAGTAAACAAATAATAGCAGTCTGGATATAAAGGCCTTATTAAAAAATTCCACCCTAGATTAAAAGTCAAAAAAGCTTCACACCAGTCAAATAAAAAATACAGCTTTCAACAAGAATATGTAAGCTGAGTAGTGCCAAAAGAGGCATTTGTGCAAGGGAGAAAGTGCGTCACTAGGTGGCTCATTTTAATTCAGAAGTCCAGTTGTTGCATGAATAGTGTGTCTGACGTCCAGATAGATAAAGGTTATTTCTATCCTCCCTTATGCCATTTTCCCACTGAGTTTTCTAGACCCCATTATGTTTTTCACAGATAATTGCCTAACTACTCTGATAATAAATAGCTCAGAGTAAAAGCATTGAATCGTAAAAAGTATAGGCCTTACCTCATCTCTGGTTCTGGCTTTGAAGGGAAAAGCAGCAGCCACATCTTCACATGACATAAAACTAAGGCTAATAACATTTTAAATGTGCAGGGGAACATTTTCATTATTTGTTGTAAGCTGTCAATATATTATATTGCTGCACTTTTCTCCACAGCAGCCCTACCATATGTAAAGTAAATCCCACTAGATCTAAATATTCTTTGTCCACGCTGGTGAGATTTTCATAGTCCCAAAATGAGACACAACTAATCAATCATGTGATAAAGAATGGGTCATCACAAACTGCTGGGGGGGGTGTTATGTCTTCTTTGGAGTTTCGCACACATTGTTAAATGTATACTAAATTGAAAAGTAGGTTGAAGTGGGGGCCTTGCGGTTTGTGCACATTTATTGAAATAACCAGCCAACTAAAAATGGGCCACTTTATTAGATTAACTGCATAAAAAGAGGATTGTACTGTACCACAAACAATGGGATGTATGGTCACCACATTCTTGTTGTGCCAACTCTACATACAGAGGCATGCAAAAGTTTGGGCACCCTTGTTTAAAATGTCTGTTATTGTGAATAGTTACGTGAGTAGAAGATGAACTGATCAACAAAAGGCATAAAGTTAAAGATGACACATTTCTTTAATATTTTATGCAAGATTACATTTTTATTTTCATCAGTCACAGTGTGGACATCAGGGGGAACTCCATCTCCCCAAACACCCAACACAAGCAAGTTGAGCCATAAGTTTAAAAGGAAAAGTGTCTTTTATTGTGGGAAATTTTTCCCCAAGCATTTCCCACCACAGCCACAAGTACAATTAAGCACAATACAGCACAACTCTTTTCTTCCTTCTCATTGTCTCTCCACCCCTCCTCACAAGTGTTGTCCACATTTCTCCCAACTCTGGCTCCTTGGTGTGCGGCAGGCATCTTCTTTTATCTAATGCCCAGGAGTGCTTCCGGTAACAGGACACTGCACCTCCGAACCACTTATAGGTTGGAACCCTACAGAGTAGGGAACCCCAAATCCTGCAGCTACCCAGCAAGGCTGTCGCCTGGGAGTGCAATACCTGACCTGCCTTGCGGGCACCCATGCGGAGATCCAAGCCTGGGTTTGCTGCCATGTAGCTGTTTCCCCCTGTTCTTCCATTTTGAGGCTGTCCCAGTTGGGTAAGCTCGCTGAAATACAAAATACCAAAAAAATTAAAAGGGCCTGAAGCAAAAGTTTGGGCACCTGACATGGTCAGTACTTATTAATACCCCTTTGGCAAGTATCACAACTTGTGAACGCTTTTTGTAGCCAGCTAAGTATCTTTCATTTCTTACTTGGGGCATTTTCACCCATTCATCCTTACAAAGGGCTTCTAATTCTGCAAGATTGTTGGGTCGTCTTGCATGCACTGCTCTTTTGAGATCTATCCACAGATTTTCAATGATGTTTGCGTTGGGGAATTGTGAGTGTCATGTCAAAACTGTCAGCTTGTGCCTCTTGATGTATTCTTTTGTAGATTGTAGATGTGTTTTTCGGATCATTATCTTGTTGTAGGACCCATCCTCTTTTTAACTTCAACTTTTTTAAAGATGGTGTGATGTTTCCTTCCAGAATTTGCTGGCATTTATTTGAATCCATTCTGCCCTTTACCAACAACATGTTCCCTGTGCCACTGGCTTCAACACAAGCCCAAAGCATTATCATTCCACCTGCATGCCTAGTAGTTGGACAGGTGTTCATTCCCTGGAATTTGGCAGAATCCTCACTATGGTGAAGAAAAAAACTCAACTGTCTGTCCAAAAGATCAGAAACAGAATTCAGGAGGCAGATGTGGATGCGTCAGAGTCTGCTACAGTGTCCTGCATGATAATTGGGACAAATACACATTTTTCCTTGATTTACTCCTCTGCTCCAGAGTTTTGACTTATCAAACAATTCAGAGATGATTAAAATGCACATTGCAGACTTTCATTTTGGGGTATTTGCATACATTTTGTTCACACCATGTAGAAATAACAACACTTTTTCTATATGGTCACCCCACTTCAGGGCACAATAATGTTTGTGACATTGCAATAGTAGGTATTAAAGCAGTCATGTTTAGTACTTTGTTGCCTATCCCTTACATGTAATGACTGCTTGAAGTCTGTGATTCATGGACATCAGCAGGCGTTGATTACACCTACAATATAGGGTGGTCCAGATCTAATTATGCGATTTTTATTACGCTATAACTTATTACGTTTATTACATATACAATCCCCCGAAAAATCCCGGACCATCGAGAAGTGTGAGAACTGACGACATGAAGAATCGTCTTTGCGCCGAACTGGAATCGTCCCCACATAAATGAAAGTCATCCAGATGATCTGGATCTGCATAATTAGATGTGGACCACCCTGTACAATGTCACTCATAAGGGATGACAAGTTGGATTATACTCTGTTGTAGAGGACAGGATGATGACAGGTTCCTTACTCAGATGGGATGACCAAAAATTACTACTGAGGTAATTCCCAGACCTACAATTTGTATGGAAAATTTACTTTCTTACATAAGAGAAAGTGCAATTCAGAAATAGCTAATGGCCAGATTGGCGTGGCACTGAAGGTACTTCTGACTGGTGGTGTATAAGACCTTCCTGTCCTGTGCCAGTAGAGCTTAGAGCCTGAAAAGGAGGCCTGAGAGAGAGAGAAGGATCAAAATGAGTCAAACATACAGAGGACAACAGTACTTGGAAGTCTTGATAAATATGCCAGCTGGGACACAAGTCAGGCCCACAAGTGATAGAATTTCCATGTCCTCACCAACCTTTATTTTCTCCCAAGTCTGTTAATAAAATTCTTTAGTTTAACAAACATACTGTAGGTCTGTCCACATTTTTGTTCGGCCTTCATCTTATTAACCAAAAGGCAAGAGCCAGGAGATCGCTCGGGTGCGCCTTTTACTGATCACACACACAAAATACAGATTTACTGAAGCCGAACTGTCATCAAGATAAGAGATTTTAAATCCAAACTCAATAAACTAAGACAAATTGTTGGCCCAGAGTTGGTAACCACTACAATTAAAGCTTCAGTGTCATCCTTATTTCAGGCTGAATATTGGAAGTAATTCTTTCGTTAAACACTCGACAGACTGAAATTAGACTTTCCTGTTGCCAAACCTCTTGAAGTGCTTTTCCTGTACTAATGATGAGGGAAAACCACCAACATTAACTTAGGTTTCCAAAAACAACTGACCTAGTTTCATATGAAATGCTGCTGATTAAAAATAGATCAGAGGAAATTTGAAACAGGGTTTTAGAATTAAAATACAGCTTGATAAAGGGAACAATCACTGAAGAAAGATGATTTTTTCAGGGAGATTTTTTTTTACACAGTGGTAAGCCTCAGAGTAATTTGCACTACTTGTTTATTTGTAGCAGGTTGATCTCAAGGTCCCCCGCACATCACATACATATAAGAAGGAAAGGGAAGCCCTTTCCTTAAAGAGAATTATTGATTTGCTTCTTTCACTGATTTTAGGCTGGAAAAGCCTTGAAACTAAGCCAGAGAAATCCAGATGTTGGCAATTCTTAGGCAAGCTTCGGGGGCATGAGGAAGACGTGGATTTGTCACAATAAAAATTTGGAAATATAAAAAAAGCCAAAACAACTTGCTGGGTCAGAGTTTTAGTTTTTAAACAAGATGGTCTTCACATGCTTTTATTACCTGAAAGGCAGATAAGCTGTGGTGTTTACTGTAGAGTAAAAACATTTATGCAACTTTTTTTAGTCTGCTAGGCTTTTGTTATATCGCCTTTGGCCTAACTGCTCTGAGAAGGACAACTTCATTCAAGTCTGCAGTCTCCCCAGCTAGCAGCTCCCGATCTTGGAATGAAGCATCAAGTATCAGTCTCTATGTAACCTAACACAGGATGATCTATCATCTCATATCTGGAGCTACTGTGTTTATAAGAAATTAACATGTTATGAGCTCCATGCTAAATAGGCTTTTGTATATTCATACACTCTGCGGTGGACTGGCGCCCTGCCCGGGGTTTGTTTCCTGCCTTGCGCCCTGTGTTGGCTGGGATTTGCTCCAGCAGACCCCCGTGACCCTGTAGTTAGGATATAGCAGGTTGGATAATAGGTGGATGGGTATTCATACACTATAAACCATTTATCTAACAAAAGGCTCCTGTGATTATAATGTAGGAAGCCTTGGGTGCTCCAAAGATGTCTTTGTTGAATACATTTCTCCTACATTATACATATTGCTGGAGTCTGACAAACCTCTTTATGTAAATAGAACCGGGATCAAGATTTTATTTTTCCCTATCAGTTCCCACAACATTAGATCTGTATATTTTACTGTTATAAGAGAATCATTTATTTTATTTAATACTTTAACGTGCTCCCCTGCCTTATCACTGGGACTTTGCCAGAGTGCCCCTAGCTCCAGATTTACAGGGTCACTAAAGAAATCCTAGTCCCACCTGCTGGGCTCTGGCAAGGACACAACCACACAGAAGCAGAAGACAAAACAGATGAAAAGTCTGGAGAACACTGAACAGAAGAGTGAAGATGTGAAAAGTGAAGGCAAAAAGTGCATCTGATATATGGGTCTTCACAAACTGGAAAGGGGATCATACCAGGAAATAGTGGAATAACGGTCAAGGTGGCAGTTAACATCTCTTATGTGTTACTTGTCATCTAGGGTGAGATTTACTTAATTTTAGGAGTTGATTTCAGGGACATAGTTCTGTTTTGCTGCTTTTTTAATTCAATTTACAATTTACCTCTGCTCTCTCCCTCCTGTACGGTCCCTTTTGCTCTCCTGCCTCGGCTTTGTCTTGGTCAATTAGGGCTCTGATGCATTGCCAAGATTCAATCAGCAGTTACACAAGAGGCCTGCTAAAGACACCTGCTGCTGCAACTACCATATTGAGCATCATTTCTGATTATGACAAGTGTGACTGGCTGATTTTTATTGTTAGTATGCTGCTAATAATTTGTTTTTGAAAAATTTGTGCAAAACTCCAGGTTTCTTAAAAGATTAAACACCCCTCAGGCATGGAGTTTTTTTTTTTAATATCTACAAATTTGAGCACTTCAGTAGTGCTCTGTCATCTTATATTGGGCAGAAGCAATGACATAATTGGCCACATGAGCCCCATATCACATAACCAAGCAACAGGCATAATGACTGTAAACAACATGGCCACAACCAAGTGCACACAAAACAGCAGCGCTCGTGAAAATTAAACCAATATACAATATGGCAATGCAATAACGTTATGAAAACATTAATAAAAAATAAAAAAGATTTCAAAATTTAAATACAGAAATTAATTCAACATGTAATAAAATCCCAAACATCATTATATAGAATAAGTCTCATAATTCTTGATTGAGCAATGATAAAGTATATTAAATATCATGTTGATCTTGCATGCTGTTTTCCAAGTCCAGCCTTTATGGACTGCATGGCTCACATTCCACATAGAATTTGAAGCATTCATATATACTGCAGGTTCAGTACTTTTTAAGTCAAACTTATGTGAAATGAACAGCTTTGACACACACAGAAATGTTTGGGGCAGCCATCCATATATTGTCCCTGGCTGCAAAAGGGTTTTGAAATAGCACTCATGTGCACTGTTTTGAGTCCTGAACTGAAATGATCATGTCAGGAGAAGATGGTAGCTTTATAAGCTGAAAAGTGGACGTGATGTCATTTGGCCGGAACTGGAAGTGATGTCTGTCTGGGCATCGGAACCAGAAGTGACGTCAGTCTATGCGCCAGAACCCAGAGGTGGCCTTAGGAGTACCTGGGGCCTTGGGCGAGTGTCATATGTGGGGCCGAGAGCCATAAGTGTAGGCTATATACCGTACCACCACGCTCACGGGCTTGTCCACCTCTAATGCTGTACACCTTATTATTGTTAAAAAACATGGTGCCTTATGTAGGTACCATTGGCCGTTTGATTACATTACATATTGTAATTGTTCTTAAATTGGTTTAGTGGCCTTTAACCAACTTAATTAATGATTCAGAAACATTTTGCACGCAAAATTAACAAACTAGATAACAGTCATTTCTGCCGAACCTGCTGGAGTCTGCAAATTTATTTAATTACGGAGAACCAGAACACTTGTAATCAAACGAACATTTACCAAACAGCTGCTTTGACAGTCATAGACGGAAGTCCACTTTTCTGGCTTTTCGCTGAGCAAAATCATTGATAAGATCCTCGTAGTCCAATGTTGAGGCAAGTTCCTTTTCGATTGACAAAACAGCTAAACTGCACAGTCTGTTTTGCGACATTGTTGATCGTAGATAATTTTTGATAAGTTTCAACTTTGAAAAGCTTCCTTCCGCGCTCGCAACGGTCACAAGAGTTGTCAACATAATTCTGTACGCAACAACAATGTTGGGAAATGAATCTCAAATGGGCCAAATGTACCGAAGACACTCTTGAGCTGTATTGATGTTATCAGGAAGTATTTCTCGAAAAATCTTCAATTTTCCGCACAAGTCAATTCCGTCCAAATCGCGAAGCAAAACTGAGGTGCTACAAGCACAAGGTGTGCGATAGGAGCTATTTCTTGGAGGCGATGACTCAGAGGCATCCATTAGGAACGCCCTGCCGAGGACCACTCTTTTCACCCAAAAGCAAGAAACATGATTTCTTACTCTATATTTCGACAAGAAAGAAGAGTCGAAATAAGGCCATTTGGAGACATCTGCATGGCATTAGCATTGCCTTCTTTGCTGACCCAGTGTAAATCCGAAACTGAAGGGCGTAATTATTGTGGTATTTTGAAACCAAAAATGTTATGCTAAGAGCTTTCTTGGTTATTGGTATAGATGCCGGGAAAGGCTTCTAAAGTAACAAGTCCTCGTTTATGAGTGGTTTCCGAAGAAATCCACCACATACCGTATTTCAGTCTATAACAGATTTGAATGTCTTGCAGAGGCCCCACATATTTGTATGATGAGCCGACGGTGACAAAAGAATCTCCTATCGCGGGGCCCTCCTCAGGCGCTGGGCCTGAGGCGATTGCCATAGTCACCACCCCAAAGGCCGCCTCTGCAGAACCGGAAGTGATGTTAAATCAGGCAGGTTTTCCCGTATTTGGCCTACAGAGATAACAGAGGTAGGTTTAGTCCACTTGGTCCATTCAGCTCCCTCCTAGTCACACATGTGTGACACTTATTTCTTCACAATCATGGTATATATTAATTTGCCACATTAAATGCATTCTAAAGTGTAGCATATTTTATAAATAAAAAATAAGTAGCCTGTCCCTGTGTGTTATAATAGAGCAAAATAGTACTAGGGTCCAATTTTGAAAAAAAAGCCTTAAAACTTACCAAATACATCCTCTTTAAAGTAGCAAGAAAATATGCCTTCCACAGTTTGACAACAAAGTAAACTGGAAATAATATATGACACATGCTTATTTTTTCTCAAGGTAACTATACATTTCTTGTGAGCTTGTCTGTTCACAGCAGCCATCATGAGTGGAGTTATAACAGTCACCCTCCTCATCCCCTGGCCTTCAGCAAGCTAATGTTTCCCACCCAGACAGCCTTTTCTTTTCCTTCTCCAGCAAGCTGCATCCCTCTTCCTCCCTTCTCTGGCTCCCTGAATGAAGTGAGGCAGCCCCATTTATGCTGTACCTGGGAGCACTCCTGCTGGTGTGGTGGAAGCCCAACATAGTGGCGCTCCGCAGCTCCAGCAGCACGCCCTGGCGGCACCCACGGAACACAACAGGGATGTTGGGAACTCCAATTTTCATGAGCCCTGTGGGAATCTGAGGCACCTCTGTAACCCAGGGGGCCTATCATCTAGCACTCTGTGCATGTCCTCTCCCCTAGTCCTTCCACTACGACGGGCCCCAGCCGTCCACCTCAAAGAGTGCATATGAATTTCATTGGATTTTGTTCAAATAATCTGAAATGCAATGATTACACTGCATTGTATTTTTAATAAAAGCCTGAGATTTGCCAGGAGGTCACCTGCATTCTGCACTTTCCATGAAGTGTCATGCGAGAATGAAAAAGGCAGCGTGTACCTTGGAGCAGATTGAGGCATCACAAAGCAGTTATCAGTTTTTTAAGGTATGATGAGTCGCTCTTGCTGAGGATTTGGTAGTAAAAGAACTGAGTGAGTAAACCCACTAACACTGACTGATGCCAGTTAATCCATACATACACTGGGAGAACATGCTGTTCTGAATGGTTACACGGAGAAGAACGGGTTGTGAAGTAAAGCGCACTGTTGGTGCCCTTTTAAAATGGCAGAATCTCCCAACAACAGTTTGATTTTTTTTCATCTTAAAATGACATCCATCCATCCATCCATTTTCCAACCCACTGAATCCGAACACAGGGTCACGGGGGTCTGCTGGAGCCAACACAGGGCACAAGGCAGGAATCCAATCCCGGGCAGGGTGCCAACCCACCGCAGGACACACACAAACACACCAAGCACACACTAGGGCCAATGTACTGTAGAATCGCCAATCCACCTAACCTGCATGTCTTTGGGCTGTGGGAGGAAACCCACGCAGACACGGGGAGAGCATGCAAACTTCACGCAGGGCGAACCCGGGTCTCCTAACTGCGAGGCAGCAGTGCTACCACTGCGCCACCGTGCCGCCCTTAAAATGACATGAATATGCTATTTTGCAATATTTCTGTAATCTCAAAACGTGGTTCAATACTCAGTATAATTTTTGGTTTGGAAAATGGATGTATTCAGTAAGCTTTAAGGCCTTTTTCACAATGAGACCCCAGTACTTATCAGATCTACTGTAAAACATAAGAGAGGGCTAGTGATTTTTTAAAATGTATAAAATATGCTTCATTTTAGAAAGCAATTCCATGTGGAATTTTTCTATTCTTTATATTTTTCTATTCTTTATTATGTAAAGCACTTTGAGCTACTGTTTGTATGAAAATGTGCTATATAAATAAATGTTGTTGTTGTTGTTGTTGGAAAACTGAAGTACGCCATGATTCTGAAGAATTAATTTCAACTTGAAAAATACCAAACTTATAATTTAAGGGTTTGAATAGCTGGATAGACCTAAGGTTTCCTGAAGTTGGCCTCATCGGCCAAATATTGGAGACTGTTTAACAAGGTGAGCACCAGATAAATGTGCAAGAAAACAAGTTCTAGACAGGTCGTCTGGTCTGAGAATCTGCTACATTTTTCTGTAGTGAACAACATTCTAAACTGCTTTACTAACACTGAGCCATGGGACATTTGTCAGCAGACACACATGAACATTTTATGTATACTGGCTAAGTGCTTTCCCTTTATTTTTTTTTATAAAATAGTTTGTTTTTTTTAACAAACTTTGCTCGCTGTACCATTGCATACTGGAGAAGATGCCCATGTACTGTATGCATGGTGCAGAAATGGAATGCATTTGTTTGTGGTAAAATAAAACACATCTGATAATAGGCAATGTAGTGTATCCTGGTTTAAATTTGTTTTCTTCTCCATGTAAGACCCTTCAAGATTTCATTACAAGGTACATATTACATTTCAGTAAAGCAATCACAATTTCAATTATATAAATCAAACAAACCTTTGTATACATACCGATTCAAAACCCAAATGACAAAAAATCTATTCTATAGGGTCAGTTTCCTTAGTTTTATAGTTTTACTTCTATTTTCTTTATTATTTTTTTTTATTATTTTCAATTTATGTTAATGGTTGGAGCAGCTGTAACTGCAGAGTGAATTCTAATGTAGGGTCTGTGGAGTCTGCATGTTCTCCCCTTGTGTAGGTTAACCTCTTCTTACTCAAAGATTTGCATGTTAGGTTGCCTCTTATCTCTCATCTGTCCCAGTATAGTGTTTTTAAGATTGGGCCCTGTGATGGGCTGGCATCCTGTCCATGTTTTATTTTTGCCTTTTGCCTCATGCTGCTTGTAAAGTCCCCTGTTTATCTTGATACTAAAATTGAACTGACTCAGTTTAGAAAAGATCTTTGTCTTTGTCATTTTATTTATAAAGCACTTTATAACAACAATTTGTGCTGCATAATGAAACAAATCATAACATACACAATAAGACCATAAAACAATAAGATACACGAGCCACAATAAAAAGCAACAGCAACAATAAAATACAAATACAATATTAATATTTAGATAAATCTCATACTGATGTAAAAACCAGGAAATAAAAATAGGTTTTAAGTTGAAATTTAAAAGTTACCAATGTTGAGGCTGACCTAACATGAAGGGGCAGGGAATTCCAGACTCTAGGGGCAAACACTGAAAAAGCATGGTCTCGCCAATGCTTCAGTCTAGACCTTGGTACAACCAGAAGAAGCTGTTCTGAGGGTCTAAGTAATCTAGACAGCCTGTGAAAGTGTAAAGGCTCTGTGAGATATGGTGGTGCTAGCACAGTTAAGGATTTGAAAACAAATAAAAAGAACCTGTTCTAATTCGAACTAATTCTAATTCGAAACTTACCTGGAAGCTGGTGGAAAGGGGCCAAGACTGGTGATATCCTGTATGATCATACCTGCATTTGCCTGTTAATAGATGGGCTACAGGATTTTGGACCATCTGCAAGAAGGAGAGAGAAAGCAGGAGAGAGCTGCCTGACTAACTGACTAACAAATTGCAAGATGATATTAAGGTCGATGGAAGGAACTGCATGTCCTGACGGTGAAATGTTGTGGTGCAAACCTGGTCGTCCCCAATTAATTGAAACAAATGAGCAAACAAAAGGGGCACTCAATGGCATCAAACAAATGAAAAATTAGGGTCCTTGATAAAGGAACTTTTCTTGGCTGATAAAGTTTCTTAAAGGCACAGTGGGAAGAAGCTCTGTCCTGCATTGCATTTTCTTAACAGGTGATCACTCCCTCCAGGAACCGTGGGACAGGAAGGGGTGGAGTCAATTGCCCTGACTGGGCATCTTCTCAGTACTGTGGCAGGAACAAAAGAGGATAAGGTTAGCACCAGTACCCCTTTTCAACCAGGGCTAGAAGTACATATCTCAGAAGAGTCCCATGACCTTCCATCACACTGGCCTCCAAGCCGGGTATTGTTCTTTGATCCAACCCTGTCAGCACACCAGTGTACCCACTTCTGCACTTGCATGTCCTGTCTGTCTCCTGGCTGAGGCAGGATGATCCTCGTCTTCTTTCTTGTGCTTCCAAAGGGTTGGTCTTCTGTCTAGGTAATGAACCTTTTTCCATGCCAGGAAAATGTCCGCCCAAGTGTGCCATCCATCATTGCATGTTGCATACCCTATACTTTTATATTATTACTCTTTCTTTATTTAATTATTTATTTTTGTTTTGTATTATGATTCAAGTATGAATTTCATTGTACGACATACATGACAATGACAATCAGCTTGACTTGAATTTATATTCAATGGGCATTCACCTAATTTAAGAACTTCAAAGACCTTATTGAACACTTGAACTTGTACCGAAAAGTCATTTGAAGGCCCTTGAGACGTCTGTCAAAGCCAATGAGCTTGGAACTGCGCCTCTGTTTAAATAAGTCATTTACTTTATCCTAATCCATGGAATGGTTTTGGGTGTAAGTTCTTTCTGCGGTTGGCAGGGCACCATTCGGAGGTGAGAGCCTATAAAAAACAGCTAGGAGAAAATGAAACAATAAATCAAAGTGAAAAAGTTACTAAATCAAGGAACAAACTTAAGGAACAAAATGCCAATGGAAGCTGAAACTATAAAAAGAAATAGTAAAACTCAAATTTACACTTGTTAATAACATTAGGATACTAACAAGACTATAGCAATGGAAAAGCACAACTCAGGAACCAGACAGTGGGTCAAAAAAGCAAAACAGAATGCCGTGAAGGCTGTCATGAAAACCCGAACCCCACCACCCTGTCACTAGGTGACTAAATTTCAATTAATTGTCGTTACATCCACTTAGAACAAGCTTAGACTAAGAAGTGTGAACACCTTTACCTAACTTCATTTAATTGTTCTAATTAAAATATTATCATAAAATATGGCAAGCCAAAGGGGGCACATGGGCAGACTCTGACTTGTTTCATTCTCTCGCTGACTTCATCAGTTCTTTCCAAAATGGATGATGTGACTTCATTACACATACTGAATATATGTGGTACAGTCTGTGACCTCCTCCCTTGGCATTCGTTTTCTAGCACAGCATGCTGTAACAAATTATGGCAATATAATATTAAGGCTCCCAGCAAGCGCTCACAGGTAGGCAAGTGTGCAATAAAAGAAGCAGTCATAATAGAGAGCTGTGGGCTTATAATGAATTGTAATCATAATGCTGATGTCCCATAAGGTTTGATTTAAGAGAGAACAAAGTTAAAAATTTTAGCAGGAATCAAGCTGTGGAAGCAGGTGCTGAGATTTAAGATGCCAAGTCTCAGTTTATGAAACACTTTCGGAGGCACAACTGGGAGTGTTTTGGTTTTTTTTTTTTACTCATCTCAAACTTTGCTGGAATATTAGCTCAAATGAAAACTGTACTATATAACCACATATCCAACTCTATTATCATCCAAGGATCCATCGTAGCTGGCCTGTGCCCAAGAGAATCCACAAGGGATAAACACAATTTACATACCATATGATGCCATTCTGCAGAAATTCTGAAAGAATGGAATATTGAAGCTACTTTGGCGTTTTCTCTTGTCTCACATATGAAGTAAGATTTCTCCAGACTGTGGCTTGATAGGAAGGAACAGCTTAGGGACAGCTTACCTATTAACTAAACAAATGAATTTGACGGACCCAAGGGTCTCCTCTAGTTGGTCAAATCTCTTATGTTTTTACATTCCAATGTAAGTGCAATGGGGGTGACTTTCATCCTTGGACGTTAAACTTATTTTTACTGTCAAACACATCAAGATTTTGTTGAGAATAACTATTTAAACCTGGCTTCTGAGGAGTGGGGCTGGTTAGTGCCCCACTAAATGTGAAAACATTTCCAAGTACCTCATGTTAGGTTGGTTACATCAGCGATACTACACTAATAAATAGGGTGAACCATAATGGGGCATTCAAGGCAGAGAGGAAGGATGGAACCACTTTCTGTACCTGTTCATATTTTCCTCCATTCATTACCCTACCTCTTATTTTCAGTACAGGGCTGAAGGGAGCAGCAGCCAATCCTGGCAGCACCAAGCACAAGACTGAGAACAACACTGGGTGGGTAGCCAGAGGGCCCCTCATACAGGGCCAAATTAGAGTGGTCAATTGATCTAACCTACAAGTATTTTGAATGCTGGTGGAAGACTGGAAAAACCATAAAAAAATCCATGCAAAGATGGGGAGAATGTACGGATTCCACACAGATAGTGTCTGGGTTAGGGTTTAAACGAAATCCCTCATACGCTGCTACTTCAGTGCTTTTGGGTTCACATCATCAAACTTTTTAAACCCTTTGATTTACATCAGGTCATTAAAGTTGGTAGTGTTCCAGTATTTCCCTACCCACATTGTACTAATAATTCTGCATGCATCTATAAAAAGCTGCCATTCTTCTTTGGCATTTTCTAATGCTGGCTTGCTGGCAGTGATAATCTGCACAACCATCAAAAGGGCACCAATCCATCACAGAACAATTTCTGGATATTTAACAATATTTTCCTTTTTTATATTTTATATTTAATCTGGCTTCAATCCAGTTTGTAGCAATGTGCACAGTGACGAAGAGACACGACACAAAGAGTTCAGTTTTGCATGTTTGTTTACTTTCATATAAATGTGAAGCTGTAACTGTTGTGGTGATCTATAGCACATCCACACAAGTGGTGTCTCCATAAAACGAGGTTCTGACACACCATATCTCTGCCACTTGACATACAGTACCTAAATAACCCAATTCATTTCTTTGTTAAAGTCCTGCACAACCATGTTTCTCCGAATTACAGAAGGCCACAAATAGCAATTTGTGCCTGCTGCCTCATCCCTTCATCATGCAAAGAATGATGCTAAATAAATCTCCCTCTTGGCAATAGAAACAATAAATTAAATGAAATATTTCACTGAGATACCAAGAAAAGGAAGATGTGCCCAGAGGCGTATCGAGTAGTGCAGAGTGTTAAATTCATCCACTGCTGCTGCCTTTGCTCCTGGACACCACGTTTTTACAGTGCCATGTAAATGACATCGTGAACAGCCAAGAACACAGGGCCACCACGGCAGCGCTTTAACATAGCTCTGTTGTATCTCACCCTTTTATTATACTTTGCTGCTCCTTAAAACATACACAAAGTTAATTCAATGGAATCCGATTGTTGTTGATATCTCTAATTTGGTGTTGCTTTTTTCCAATTTGATCACGTTTACTAACTTGCCAAAAAGCAGACAGTTCAGACTATAAAGAGCCATAGTTCTCTGTAAGTCATCCATTCAAAGTGATGAATGCTTTGATCATAGCATTCTTTTTCAAAGTTTTCAAAGATTGGATCTATGATTGCTTTCTATTTGAATCTGTTCATTGTCAGACAGATTTTCAGACTCAGTTTGCAGCTTTTAGCTCACTAAGAGAAAACAAAGAGAAAAAGAACAATAAAATATAAAATGCAAATCTACAGTATATAACAATTTTTCAGACCCACTAACCTGGTCGCCAGAAGTCAGTGGCTATCCAGGAAGTAAGAAGCACCAGCCAATCACAGGGCACACCTATACACACTGGACCAATTTAGGATTACCAAAACACCTCACATGCACATATTTGTGCTGTGAGAGGAAAAACCAAGTGGCAGGAGAAAAGGCTTCTGACAAGACTTCTCCAGGCTGCAGGATTCCACATTTCTTTTAGTTTAGCGCTGACAGGTAAACTTCTTTTGAAGGGGCACCAGTTTAAGTATCCCTCACTGCTGCAATCACTTTTCATGGTGGTCTCTATGTTTCTGGCCCTAAGCCTTGTCCATTTCAGGGACCGAGCAGCACATCTTGAAACTCCTGTCTGCCACAAGATTTCTGCTTAGGAGAGACCCTGCTGATTCAGGATGACCACTTGTATCCGGCTGCTAAGCCCACTCTTGCTATGCTGTAAGAACTGATCATTTGGAGGTTAAAATCACAACTGCCACTTTCTCACCTTTGAGTTTGGTTGTCCTCAGCCCAGTTTGATTCCTTCAATGCCAGTTACTGTTACTGTTGGTTTAATCAACTCATTAAGCTATTGATCATTAGCACCAGTTTGTCATCTTTATTTAATCAGACCTTACAAAATTATCAGGTCTACTTAAAAAAGTGGTTTAGTACTAAATATGTTACTTTTTCTAAAAAAAAATGTGTAACTTTTGATTTTATGGAAAATGAATGTTTGAAAATCTGAAATGTGCACTTTTCTACTGAAACACTATTATAGAATACAAGAAGTAAACCCCTAAGACAAAATTTATATAAGAAATCTGAAGTGTCTAAGACTTTTGCACAGCACTGCATACCCGGGGCATCCAGTCCTCTTGAGCTTTAAATCATATGTAGATTAATAATGAACAAATGTATGACGTTTAAGAACAGTACAACGTCTGGGAGAGGCTGGGTGGTCTTTTAGCCTGGGAACCTCTAGAGGTTTATTTTCTTTCAGCAAATGCAGTTTTTATTTTCAGAGCCGTCTTTCCCTGTGACATCACTCTTCCAAGATGGCTGACCCTGACCTACATGTTGTGGAAGAATTGGAATCTCTAGATATGCAGATCCAACAGTTTATTGCCAGACAGAAGCATCTCAGGGATCAGTAACCTTACTTGTTTGAGACTTCATCAGTGTCCAGAATTGATTTGAATATTTCTACTGCATGCTGTGCCGCTCATACCCCGGGCTGAGTCAGCTTTACTCTGGCTCTTGCTCTAGACAATGATGAAAGCAGGAACCTAAGCCCACGTTGCTTCCAGTTTCTCAAGCTATCATCACCACTCATAACCAATTCAACCCTCTCTGTTCCCCAACGATGCCTCCAGATAGTGGTGATGTGGCTGTTATGGGAGACTCGATTATACAGTACCTGAACTTCTGGTTAACTAATCATAAAACGTATGTGTTTTTTTTCCCCCATGTTCAAGTTAAAGATGTGGTAATAAGAGCCCCGGCAGACCTTGAGAAGCACAAAGGCAGCTCTTTGAACAATTGCAATGCACACTAGCATCAACAACAATCACCACAGCTGTGAGAATCGTTGTGTCGGGTCCAATTTCCATGCCACGTAGATCAAATGAAACCCACAGTTGACCTCTTGTCTTAAACACCTGGATGAGGACCTAATGCAAGAGGAAAATCATCAGCTTTGTTGACAACTGAGATCTTTCCTCCAAGAGACCACTTTTCTACTGATGTGATTGCCTGTATCCTAATAGATTCAATGCTTGGGTCCTCTCCAGGAGTATCTCAAAAATTATTTGTCTTTCTTGACTACGCAGCTTTGTTCCTAATTGTGATAATTCTGTTGTGGGTTTAGCTATACTGTAGATTAGCACAGTGTTAGCACTATTATAACAGACCATAGTTCGAATAAGAACTCAGGACGAAACAGTATAAATGCAAATAACTTATTTACCATTTCAAGCTGCCCTAACACTTTGAAAGAGCTGTGCTCTTCTGAGACCTTAAATGTGACTTTACTAAAAATTTCAGTGTTAACTAATATGATTTTTTACATTAACAACTTTATCGGCAATAGGAAAATAGACTTTCTTACTTTGAATTAAGCATAGCTCGATAGTGATGGTGTGGCAATGTTAATTGAAGCAGCACTTCCAGATTTTGTTTTGTTTTGTTCATTCTGTTCACCAAGGTGAAAAAGATGGTGGTGCAGCAAGCATTTTCATGTGCTCAGGAAAGTCGGCCTGAACCATCGCTCTCTCACCCAGGCCTACAGAGGACTAATAGAGAGCATTCTCACCGCAGGCATTACTGTCTGGTATGGGAACACCACACAGGCAGGGAGGAAGGCTTTGCAAAGTGTCATAAAGACTACAGAGAGGATCATAGGGACAAAACTTCCTTCCATGGATTTTATGTACGCACATCGTTGTCGGAAAAGAGCAGAGGGAATTATCAGGGACTCATTCCATCCAGCTCACTCTCTGCTCAGACACAAAAAATGTACGTACAATCTGAGACACAGCAGAGGGGACAGCATCATCACTCACAGAACAAGGTTTTTCAATAGCTTCTTCCCTGTCACAGTCAGACTGATGGCAAAACAAAATTACTGAATATGTGAGCTAACCCCACACTACCTCACTTCACTTGTCATGTAAATGACGAGTGATAAAAATGTGAAATATTTTAACTGTGCAATATCTGCAATATAATTGTATTTTTTGTGTAGGTATTACCACCCTTTTGTATAGTGTTGGTATAATTCATATTATTTATTAAATTGTTTTATTGTTTTAAATGTTTATTATTATGACTCTGAAAGAGCTCTGCACAAGAATCCCAATGTGCCTAGACTGCTGGTTATATGCACAAATGGCAAATAAAGAAACCTTGAACCTTGAACCTTGAAATTGCAAAAATTCTAGTACTTTGGTATTTTTGCATCTTTATAGTATTTTGTTGCAGCTGTTCAAGGACTGATAGATTCTCTCATGTTGTCCATCTATAGACCTCCAAAATAAAATGCATTTTTTATTGAGGAGTTCTCAAAACTCCTCGGAACTCAGACCTGAGAAAAATGAAGTATGACAGATTCCTAAATGTAGACGATTCCAGTTTTCAAACAGACAACCAATGTGATCCAACAACATCAACAACAACATTTATTTATACAGTATAGCATATTTCCATACAAAGAATATACAGTAGCTCAAAGTGCTTTATAAGATGTCAATAAAAAGTTAAAAGAAAAGAAAAATGGATAAGATTAGGCAATAACATTAAAGAATAAGTAACAAAGAAAAAACAATAAAAAATATAAATAACAGGTAGAGGAGTAGCATCCTTATATACAATATCATAATATAAGTCTCTAAAGATGAGTCCGGTGATACAGTCCAGTTAACCTGGAAAAAAACAATATCTGCAGGGGTTTCAAGGCCAAAAGACTGCCCAGCCACCCCGGCATTCTACCTAACATAAATGTTCTTAAGTCAATCCTCTCTGTTTCCAAGCTTCATATGAGAGGATTTGATGAAATTGGTCTCATGGACAACTGAGACACCCACCTTCATTCAGACATCACAGGAGGCTGCGTGGGGCCTTGATCAGGTGGCATTGGCACAAATCACTGCCACAGAAGAACCAGAAAAGAGAGCAGAGAAAAGAAGAGATTAGTAAAAATTGCAAATCCCTGAAGAATATCATAATTCTCTGCCTATAGAGTCTCTTAGGAATACAACTAAAAAATAGCTATGAAAAAAACAAATTAAAATATTTTGTGTTTAGCAGTTTTTTCAAATGTTCCACAGTATTAGCCTGGTAAATTTCTATTGATTAAGTATTCCAGATTTTAGGTGCATAACAGCAAAATGCCACCTCACCACTTTGCTTAAGCTTGACTAATGGAATTATTACCAGATCACCTTTCGAAGATCTAATGTTGCGACTTGCAGTGTAGGGGGACAGGCATTCCAAAATAAAAGACAGAGCAAGATTATTTAAGGTTTTATACACCATTAGTATCTGAATGACAAAGGTAACCAATGTAACAGCACTAAAACTGGTGAGATGTGCTCAGATTTTCTTTTTCTTGTTAAGATTCTCGCTGCTGCATTCTCCACTAATTGAAACTGATTCATGTTTTTCTTAGGCAGTGCTGTTAGGAGTGTGTTACAGTAATCTAGTTGACTAAAAACAAAAGCGTGAATTAATGTTTCAGTGTCTTATAATTTTATAAGAACTCTAATCTTTGCTATATTCCGAAAATGAAAAATGAAGTCCTACTAATCTGCTTAATATGTGATTTAAAGTTTAGGTCAGAGTCGATGATTATCCAAAAATTTTTTTAACTCTGCCTTGACTTCTAAACCTAAGGGATAATGCTTATTTCTAATATCCTCACTATTTCCATATTTGCCAATCACTAAAATTTCCGTCTTTTCCATATTTAGCTTGAGAAAGTTACTACTCATCCATTCAGAAATACTGTGAAAACAGTGGATCAGAGAGCCAAGAGCATCAGGGTCATCGATAAAAAAGCTGTGTGTCATCTATATAGCTGTGGTAGTTCACTTTGTGTTTTGTATAATCTGACCTAAGAGAAGTATGTAAATTGAATAAAACAGTGGGCCCAAAATAGATCCTTTTGGCACACTTTATACCAGGGGTGGGCAAAGTCAGTCCTGGAGGGCCGCAGTGGCTGCAGGTTTTTCTTCCAACCCAATTGCTTAATAAGAAGTACTTATTGCTCAAGTGACACTTCTGCTTCATTGTTGTCTCACTGGTTAAGATTTTGAACCTTATAGCTTATTTTAGTCTTAAACAGCTGTATTCTTGGTTTTTAATTACCCCTTATTAGCAATCAGAAGCAAATGACAAAATAACTCAGCATTTCTTCATTTAGCTAGTTTCTATTTACACCTGTGTCTATTTATTGTGCACTATTTGGTTTAATTAAATAGAAAAAAGTGAAGAACTGAGAATAACTCATCTGTTTTAGACTTTGGATGATATCCTTAGAAAAGAAAAAAGAAAATCTAGGATATGAGAATTACCAGACATGGCAGAGTTAAAGCACCAACAAGCCATGAAATTAAATTATTGACAAGGATTGTTTTTTAATTAAGCAACTGGGTTGGAACAAAAACCTGCAGCCGCTGCGGCCCTCCAGGACTGACTTTGCCCACCCCTGCTTTATACAATATCATGGACTTTTCTCAAGTTACATGAGAAAAAAACAGAAATCTTAGTGACTGGAAAAATGGAAATAATGAGGATGTTAGAAATAAAATTGATCACTTAGCATTAAAAGTCATCATGGAGTCTAAACTAAACTTTAAATTGCACATTAAACATTTTGCTAGGTCTGCATTTTTTCACTTAAGGAACATTGCAAACATTAGCCCTGTTATAGCAATGAAAGATGCTGAGAACTTAATTCGTTTTTAGTTGACTAGATTAATGTAATGCACTCTTAACAGAACTACTTAAGAAAGACATCAATTGGTTGCAATTACTTCAAAATACACCAGCATGAATCTTAACCGGAAAAGGAAAAATTGAGTACATCTTATCAGTTTAAGCATTATTACGTTGGTTACCCAATGTCCTTTAGAATTGATATTAAAATACTACTAATGGTATATAAAGCTTGAAATAATCCTGCTCCTTCCTATATTGTGGAGTGCTTGTTCTCCTACATTCCAAGTTGTAACCGTAGATCTTCTAATGCTGGTCTGTTTATTATTCCAAGAGCCAAGCATAAAAGAAGCAGTGAAGAGGCCTTTTGCTGTTATGCACCAAAAACCTGGAACACTTTACTATTAGCGATACATCAAACTACTCCTGTGGAACATTTAAAAAATCTCCTAAAATCACACTTTTATAATTTGGCTTTTTCATAGCTGCATTTCATTTGTACTCTGAACAGAATATACATGTATAGAATTATCATATTCTTCAGGGATTTGCAATCACTACTAAACCCCATTTTTTCTGCTTTCTTCTCCAGTTTTGCGCCACCCCCACCTGATCAAGGCATTGTGCTGCCACCTGTGAAGCTCGAATGACCGTTGGTGTCCCAGCTGTCCATGAGACCTACCACACAGAATCCTCTGGGACCAAGTCTGGAAACAGTGAGGAAAGACTTAAGAACATTTACAGTATGTTATGTAGAATGCCCAAGGAGGCTGGGTGGTCTTTGGGCCTTGGGACTGCCTCAGATTTTGGTTTTTTTTTCTTCTCCAGCTTATATGGGGTTTTTTTTTATCCTTTCAGTAATTCAGCCTTATCATTGGACTTATCTTTAGAGACTTATAATAAAATATTACATATAAGGACTCTTCTATTAATTATATATCTATGTTATGTAAGTTATTCATTATTATTCTTACCTAATTTAATTTGGCTTTCATTTCTTGTAACTATTTCTTTGACATCTTGTGAAGCACTTTGTGGTTACATACTGTGTGTGAAAATGTGCTTCAGGTCAGATTCTGTTAGAATGATCTCTGTTTTAACAAAATCCTTGTTTAATGATTTTTTTTTTTTTGGTCCTGGCTAATTTCCTATAAAACTAATGTTAAAAAGTGATATCAAAGAACCATACAATTCAGTACTTTTAATTAGCTGCACCAAATTTACATCATTGAACTACTGAAGGTTCCGCTCTCAGCTTCGGAATATGAGGGCTTAGGGTGGTCCTTCTGCAGTGACACCAGGGTGGCCCCGCCTGTGATGATTTATGATTATGTTAATTTAGTATTCTTTTCAAGGAGTCTTTAGAAACATTATTTCTATCCTTTTACTTTTTTTACCTTGTAGAATTAATTTCTAAGGTTGTGTTATTTTTAGATCTCTTAGATTGAGTTTATTTTTTGTTTTCATGACACTGTTTTGTTTTGCTTGGGCTGTGCTATTTTGTGAGTTTGATGCTTCCTCTTGCAATGGTATTGAAGTGCTATTTAAACCTCCACACGTGAATGCACTTTATCTGAGATAAACAAAACTCTTTTTGTGCTATTACTTTTTTTTCTGTACTTACTGGCTTTTTGATCTTCTGCTTCATTTTTTTCTGAACTTTGATTTTTGGTTAGTGATTAGGATTTGCGAAACGTTGTGTTCACTTTTGGTATTCAAATCATTATTTTTGACCACACCTCTGTCTCTTAGTCCTTTCAATAAAATCTCTGTCTCTCTAAAAGAGGACACTGTCTCTTGGTGTTCCACCCAGAAAGTATAAGAATCATAACACACAGAGAGTAATTAATAAACAACTTTAAATGGGCAATACACAATTAATGAGTAATAGAAAAGGCAGCACAAACATCTCTCTATTATAATAAAAAAATCTTGGGAAAAAATTTGATTTTTTGAGAGACATTTTGGAATGAAGTCCCGCAAGATGGAGACTTTTAACATGAGATTCTTTCAAGTCACGCCATACAACCTTTAGAAGCAAGACCATGGTCATCTAACCTCTCAGTTGTGTGAATGCTTTTGGCAGACATACTTCCTGAGCTCTCAGCTCTCATACATTTTATCAGGGCAATAATTTTTTACGTTCTAGACACGTCAACGACTAAGCAAAGAAGAAAGAGCAGAGACAAACATTTGAAAAATTTGGGTAATTTATTAGAGATAAACAAACTAAATTCACTCACAGGCAGTTATACATGGCATTGTCATGATGTAAGTCCAAACACGGAATCAAAATTAAATGCAATCTTGAAGAAAAGTTAATTTCAAATATTGTTTTTATTGACGTTTTAATGTAAAAGTGAAAATAATGCATATGTAACAATTCCCATGAAAATAACAATCTCTTTAAATTGTATATCTGGTTAACCAAACCCGGGGATGGGCGAGTAAAGCGAGCAGGGGGCAGAGCCCCCTAGTAAAACATAATGATTCAAAGTTAAAAAAAGAAAAGAATAATACAGATAAATAGAAGTGAGGGAATAAAGCCTAGCTGTAATATAAAGTTCTACTCTTTTTTGATGGTTCCTTTGTTTACATTCCATAAAAGGCTTATAGCATCTAAAGAAGATATTCCAGCCCAGAATCCCCCCAACTCTTCCTCCATCTCTTTTTGTCTTATTATTTTATACAAAGTTCATTACTTGTTTTGAACTTCTTTAAATCTAGTTCTGAATTTCATGTTTTGCCTTTAATTTTGACTTTTTGTTCCTTTTCGAGTTTTTAAACCTTTGATTCCTTGTTCCTTGAAATTCCAACTTTATTTTTTCAAATTTTTACTTTCATCAAATTAAATAATGTCATATTTTGTTTTCATGGTCATCTATAGACCACAGTAATAATGACAGCTTTATCTTTTCAGACTGATTAATAAGTCTGTCCATTCATGGGATAGATCATTTTACTAAGTCCAGTAGTATTAATTATTTTTTATTAGTTCACATAAACTGTTTTAAATAAAGTATATATCTACAGTATTTGGGCATTTATAACACAAGGACTGTCAAAGTAGCATTTCTTCATACAAGACGTTTTGAGAAAGAAAAGTGTATAGCATTATGCCATGACACTATCTTGTTTTGTATATGGCACCACCATTTTGTGAGTTCTGTTGCTGAGAGGCAGCTCCTGAGTGCCAGCAGGGAGGTCACAGAGGTTATGACATGTGATGTCATTAATGGGAGGGGTTTAAGGGTCAGTGCATTTTCTCATCTAAGTGTGTGTATATTCCCAGTGTTAGTGCTCGACTCCAATAATGATAATTAACTTGCTGGCTTTAGAACTCTTCTCTTGTTTTTGGCACCTCAATTTTTAGTTAGTTATTTAATTTTGATGACTGATCGGCTTGACTTTTCTTTCTTATTTTAGCTTCTTCTCTGACTACAATTCTTGTGCTGATCCTTATCAGTAAAAACCTTTACCATTTCACTCTGAGTCGGTACGGATACAAGGTTTATTATTATCTTTAATACAAGGCTAATAAACATGTCAGAAATTCGCAGATGTAATAAAAAGTACCTATGAATGGCTTACCGGAGCATTTCTCCATCCCATAGTTGAGGAAGGTGACTAAGATGTAGGGCTGCATCTCCTGAATATAAAGAAGGTGGTAATGCCTCATTGCATAGGCATACCTCTAGAAATAAAACAGTAAGACAAATGTTTCCATTCAAAAAGAGTTTGGAGAAGAAAAAGATGAATAGTGGGTGATTTATAAAATGTAAGTATGATTAAAAGAATGAAATAACAGGAAAAATAAAATATGAGACATTCTGTTTGTAGGTTGCAAAAATAAAAGATAAATTGCTCAAAGGGTTTTTTTTTTGATAGCTCTCAGAAGTAAAGCGGAAAGCTAATTGGGGATTTGGACAGTATGTTACAAAAAATATATTCACAGAGACAGGCTGAGCACTGCCCTGTGATACGCAGTTGAATCATGAAACTTGGGCCTTTTTAAGAAGAAATTGGTCTTGTGAGTGATATCCAGCCGATAGAGGAGGACAGGGGATCCATCAATCTCACGAGGGTTCTTCAATCAATGGCTACAAGCCCTTTTTTTCTTTTCCCTTTTTCGCTTATCAGTTCCTGCAGACACTCAATTGATGGAATAAGTCTCATCAGTACAAAACTGAAGACGCCTGCTTGAGCTGAAAGGGAGTGCCGGTGCTGCTGTGTCAATGACAGAACTGAGCCAAGCAGACATTTACAGGCCCCATCCCAGAGTGCCAGTTAGCTCTATGCAGACTGGCTGAGCACTCTCTTTATTCGTGACTCAGTTTGTAACCTTAACCACAAGTTTGGCACTTTAGGTGGACGTTAATATTATAGTTTATATTCACTGCGTGTGACCATAAGCAAGCTATTTATCATATAGGAAATTCAGAAAAATTGGACCATATTGCACTTAGAAGGCATACTTAAGAAGTGCTATCTAAAATTTGCATTTTCATTGTTCATTTAACAGGGTTTGAGTCATTGTTTTCTTCCATGAAATATTCATATATCTGCATCAATATTGAAATTAAAATAAATATTTGGGCATTTTTTTTAATTGAGTGTCATTATTCCAGATTAGTCACTATACATGAAGATTCAGCTATATGCAATCAGTCTACACATTGGGCATTTATGGTTCATGATGAACATTCCACTTATTGTCTTTGTTTCTTGTTTTTTGCATATATTTTGAGTGGATCTGCTTTTCAAATAATATTGTAGTGAACAGAAATATTCAGGGTGTTTATTGTACTGCTCTAATGTTCAAAATGACTTTTACTCGTTGTGTGGTTATCTTGG
This sequence comes from Polypterus bichir lapradei, assembly GCA_026402145.1. Classification (NCBI taxonomy): domain Eukaryota; kingdom Metazoa; phylum Chordata; class Cladistia; order Polypteriformes; family Polypteridae; genus Polypterus; species Polypterus bichir. The sequence goes on from JANRMT010062808.1 coordinate 6,772,773, forward strand.
ATGTCCTGTGCAATAGGAGCGTGGGTTATTTGATTGCTCACAGGCTAAGTGTATGGACACACACTGAGCCAGAGCAATGACCTGTTAAGCAGCGTCTATTTCACTGATTTAAATGTGTATATACTGTTGAAAGTTTCTCAATACTGTGCGGTTAATTATTAAAGGCTTCCTGATGGATTTCTTTGTCATGTGCCAGTTTTTACCCATGCCACACAGAAAAACACGACAATTTAACAATGAGTCAGCCATTAGCTAGCAGTTTCATTTTTTTAGTTGCAGTTCATTGCTACCAAAGGGATTTAACTATGCAACATAACTGTGGGCTGAAGACATGATTAAAGGTAAATGAAAAACAAAATTGTACCACAACAAATTAAAAGGCACATGAAATTATAAACAAATAAAAATATGCCAGAAAACTGTAGGCAACACTGACCTTAGGTGGCCATTCTGTATGATGGGAAATGCAAAATGTATCTGCGCTAAAGAAATGCCACTTGTTCAAGCATGGATCAGGATAATAATTAAAATAAAGTTTTTATTCATGTTTCTCAACCCTATTCACATATTAAAATTAGTATTAAATACAAAATTAAGAATTTATCTGAAATGAATTAAATAATATTTTTAGCAATAAAAATCCCATACCTGTATTTTCATGAAGTAAGTGATCACTGATCTTTCATGTGGTAGATTTTCAAAAGCAATCACGATAAATAAATTGATGCACACCTCTCTTATTGTATGCTTTTGTCACTTCCTCATAAAAATCCAGCCTTCCTCATCTGAAGCCATGCTGACTGTGTTAATACTCCTGTTCTTGCCGTGTGTTCCTCAATCTTTTCCTTAATATTTTCTTTCATTAATTCACCTGTGATGCACATATAGCTTACTGTCCCAGAGTTGCATGGATCAGCCTGATCACCCTTTCTCTATAACTGAATAATATTTGCTAGCCTCCAGTCCTTTGGAATTTCCCCAGTGTGCAGTGACTTTTAAAAAGTATAAGTCAAGGATTTATGTACATAGTCACTAACCTTCTCAAGCACTCTAGGATAAATGTTATGATACATGCTTGTTTTTCTCTCCTGCATTTTCAATTTGTCATAATTCCACACAATTAACCAATATTTATTAATTAGCCAATATTGTTGGTTTCCATTTCTGTTTATTAGTTTCAAATTGCTATGTTTCCCCAAATCTATCGTTAAGTATGATAATTCTGTATTTAGTAATTTATAAAGTTTGTATTTGTGTTTTATCTGTCAACTTGTTTCAGCGTTCTGCGCATGCACTCTGTGAAGAGCACCATACAACAATAAACTGAACTGAATGGAATTGCTTTCTTGCTCTGGTGATTTGTTAAATTTCAACAACAACAACAACATTTATTTATATAGCACATTTTCATACAAAAAGTAGCTCAAAGTGCTTTACATAATGAAGAATAGAAAAATAAAAGACACAGTAAGGAAATAAAATAAGTCAACATTAATTAACATAGAATAAGAGTAAGGTCCGATGGCCAGGTTGGACAGAAAAAACAAAAAAAAAACTCCAGACGGCTGGAGAAAAAAATACAATCTGTTGGGATTCCAGACCATTAGACCGCCCAGCACCCTCTGCCTATTTCAGCCTATTTAATCTGGGCTGCATTTCACCCTCTACAATTTCCAAATAGTTAAGTATCTCCTTAGTAGTTCCTGTTAATTTTGGGAATTTATTGACTTTTTCACAAATGTAAACCACTGAAAAATGCAAATTCACAGTATCTGCTACTTCATTCTCTGCATATTTTAGCTTGTCTCAACTATTCCTAACTCCTTCACCAGTTTTTTACAAAGTCTTTAGGTCGTCTTCACCTGCAATATTTCTATTTTAGCTTTCCTATAGTACTTTTTTAACCATTGCATTGGGGAACAGTAGTATGCACTGATGAATCATAGCTCCAGTTTTTAGGTCATTCTTGTTGTGAACTTTGTGTATTATACTTTTCTGTATAGGTTTCCTACCAATGGTGTGCTAATTGGCTGCTCTAATCTTCTCCCATGTGCCCATGAATGTGTTGTGCAATGGACTGCCAGCCTGTCCAGAGTTGGTTGGACCCTTGTACCAAACCCAGCACATTAGCAAATTAAATGATAGATGAATACTTTTTTATTTAACATTGTGAGTATACTGTTCTTTTGTATGTGTGTTTTTCAATGTGTAGATAATATTTGGGTGGAATAATCTTTACCAATACTGCCTAACTGTCTTCTGAGACTGCAGTTGAATCCCTTTCAATCCTCTCGATGAGTGGGTTTTCTCCCAGTACTGTCAATTCCTAGCATGTGTCAGTGGTGTGCAGGTTATAATGACATTTGAGCCCAGTATGAGTGAATATGGGTCTGTTTAAAAACGTCTGTTCTGGATTCTCTAAAAAATGCTGTGATTGTTATTCTTGTTTTTCTTACTTTTATTGTTAACAGCTGAAACAGAATGAATTTCGCTTCATTTATTCTTATCAGAGTTGCAGTAGCAGCAGCACACTGAGCTGGGAGGGTGAGGCCACCCTATCCTAAGCAACTCAGGACCTCCTAGGTGATTTCCAGATGCTACCAACACAGATATAATCCCTCCAGTGTGCCCTGGGTCTGCCCCAGGTTCTTCTCTCAGTAGGCTGTGTCTTAACTGCCTCTTGTGGGAGGTTGCAAGAAGCATTCTATATAAATAAAATGTATTATTATTATTATTATTATTATAACTATATGCCAAAACCTCCTCAACAAGTTCTTCTCAGTCCAGAGCAGTTCTACTCCAAGACCTTCTCTTATTGGAACTTATGACCAGAGGTGGGTAGAGTAGCCAAAAATTGTACTCAAGTAAGAGCAGCGTTACTTCAAAATAATATTACTCAAGTAAAAGTAAAAAGTAGTCATCCAAAAAATTACTCAAGTAAGAGTAAAAAAGTATTTGGTGAAAAGACTACTAAAGTACTGAGTAACTGATCATAATACATGTTTTATTTTTTAGAAATGTAATAAGACAGACAAAAATATAAAATAATGTGCAAATTCTGCTATTTCCAAATAACAAAATATAAAATGAGTAAAAATAAATAACATTTTTACAAAATAAAGATGCACAAATAACACAAAGTTCCAAATCTCAGTTTTTCACAACAAAGCCAATACCTACAGTAGGTAACATGAATGTTTGAACAGTGCAGACTACTTACAGTGACAAGATATACTGACTGTACACTGACAGTATAATACTGCATATTCACTTGCCCTTCAAATAGCACAGCTGATAGAAAATAACATTAGAACAAGGCAGCTTCTGCACGTACAAGAGGTTTCACTTTACCATGACTGTCTGTGTCTGTGCATGTTTGGCTAAAACGTGCTTGTTCTTCATTCAGTGCAGTGATGTTTAAGCTTCAGCAGGAGTTGGATCTCAAGGTTCCTGCAGTGAAGCTGTGACCGTTTAGCAGTGATCAGGAGCCCTGTATGAGTAAAAAGTCTCTGACAGGCTACAGACGCAGGAAGTTTGTGTGTGGTCATGTGACTGCATGGCTACGTCTGATTAGTGAAACGGAGTCATGTGCTTATTTGTTGCTACGTCTGTTTGGTGAAACGGAGTCATGTGATTATTGTTGCTTCATCTCATTGGTGAAGCAGTCATTCAGTAGATCATCTGGCGACTTCTCTCCGACTAAAATATAGTGTATATAAATGTGTAAATGGAAAAAAGTAACGAGCCGAGTGTTGCCCAATGTAGCGGAGTAGCGTTTCTTCTTCACAAATGTACTCAAGTAAAAGTAAAAAGTATGGTGCAGTAAAACTACTCGTAGAAGTACAATTTTTTTAAAAAGTTACTCAAGTAAATGTAACGAAGTAAGTGTAACTCATTACTACCCACCTCTGCTTATGACAACACATGAGGATAGTAATATAGACTAACTGGTAAACTGAAAGCTTCAACTGATAACTGTTTTAAATGATGACAGCTCCCACATCACCACCACAGTCTGGTACATCATCCACAAAAGTGCTACTGCTGCACCAATGCAATGGTCAATCTCAACATCTCACGTGTTCTCTCACTTATGAACAAAACTCTGAGGTATTCAAACTCCTCCACTAGAGGTGGTTGCTTACTCTTTATGTTAAGAGAACAAGCCACTTTTTCAGGAGAGGGCCATGACCTTAGATTTCAAAGTACTGATTAATGCACCAGTGCATGCCTGCCAAAGATCACAGTCCTGTAATACCAAAAGGACAAAATCATGTGCTAACATGCAGATATGCAATCCATAGCTTCTCATACAGGGTGCCTCCTAGTTTTCGATATCTTGCCCATGAGCATAATGAGAGGAGAACAGATATGGCCATGGCAGAGGTCTACACACACATTGAACAAACTGACCTTAACAGTATGTATGAGAACATGAATCTGGCTTCACAAATACAGGAGCTGAATGGTATGCACCATAAGTCCTGGAATATTCTGAAGTGCTGAACACAAGACACAATAGAGTACACAACTATAAGATTTTTACAAATCCACAAAGCACATGTGGGTAGAATTGTCAAATTACCATGTCCCCTCCAAATGTCTGTGCAAGAACATATATTTGTGCCACTGTTTCATGGCCAAAACAAATGGTAGTCACACTGTGCCAAAACTGTAAATTAGGGTGGGTGACACATCATTTCAAGTCCTCCTATTTCACAGAGAATCCTTTGCAATGTGCACACTATGTACAGAGCATTGTCACAAAGCAGAATGGGTGCTCTTCTCAGATTGCTGCAAATGCCAAATCAAACTGTGCAGTACTGACCAATTATGTTGGCCTTTTAAGCCATGTAATCAATATGGTCTACATCTTCAGCATGAGAAAGTGCACATACAGTATGGCCTTGCTGACACCAGTGTAGACCTTGAATTTCTATTGGAGTTGAACAATCACCGTATTTGATGGAATGCTGTAGTTCATCGTTTGATTGTAGCAGATGTTCTGGTACAAATTGACTAGGTGAGATTGAATTCCTGAACATCTATTGTGCTTCAGCATTAGAGTTTACTACAGTTATAGCACAATACTTTAGTTTTAGTTTTTCTCAACCCTGTTGACTTACTTCTGAAGCAAGTATATAAACCATAAAAGGCAGACACTTAAAAATAGGTTTAGTATAAATGAGCTAATCTTTAGTCCTTTGGAGTTTTTGATCAAAATGCAGAAAGTTAAAAAGTGTGAGAGAATTTTAAAGTAGAGCACAAGAAGTTTAGTCAGTGGAGTACTGTTAGTCCAATAGCGTTTGTCTCAGTCTGGGAATTAGCTCTGTGGATGCATGGTCAAGCTCTGCTCAGCAGGCATGAAGTGGAGATCTTCGTGTTACAAAGAAGCTCTCTCATCTTGTTGAGAAATAGGAGGACCACTACTCTCCAGATGTGAGAGCTTCTAAAGTGCAGCTTGCTCCATTTCCATCTGGACTACTACAGCTTGATGAAATTAACAGGGATGTAACAGTGAGCAGAAGAATAATAGTAACACATAATTCAAGGCAGAGAAATGCCTCAGTAACACCTTAGTGAACAGATTGTCCCCTGCATAGGCAGGGACCTTTCATGCTTTCCTAATAGGTGTCACTCAGACGGGAGGCCCAGAAATGCAGTAGCCCATTCACATTAATGATGTGGTGGCTAGGAAATAAGAAAGGAATGATGCTACAGGATAGATGTTGCTTGGCATATGGCAGACACCCTCCCATAGCCTAAAGAAAAAGCGAGGTCAGCAGCAACATTTATTAGACCATGCTTCCTATGCATGAAGCAAACAGTTGAGACATTTAGTCATTTCAGGCACACGGAAGGTCCAGGGGCCACACAGTATGAAGGAGGAAGATCTAACCTAGAATCCCTATTCCAGATATGGAGTCACTCCTGAAACTCGAAGTGATTTCAGTATTCTGGCAGAAGTAACTTCACAGAAGAAATCACCTCACAGATAGATGCATATTGAACGTGGAAGTGGAAGTAGAGAAAGGTGAAATGCTTAACTGGTAGGATGAAGTTATGCCAGATGACATACAGAGATGGGATGACATAGAGAGTTGTGCAGAGAACAGTAAAATAGGCATCCCACCAGAGTTTAGCACCAATGGGGATAACCCTAGAATGGAGATAGGATTTTATTGTTTTCCTTTATTTATAATCTGTGAGCTTTGGTGTATTCATCCCTTTCATTATTTTTGAAACCAAGTTGCATTAACTCAATTTATTTAGTTATCTTGGCTTCCTTGGTATTATTCTGGGTTGACATAGTTCCCATATACTAACAGATAGGTATGAAGTCTAAGCAGTCTAAAGAAACTTTCTATACAGATGTGTCTTAAAGTGGCTCCTGTCATCAGTAAATAGGAAGCAGTTGGGGTGGCTTTGGGAAGCTCATTCAATGGTTTGGTGTTGATAACTTAGAAGTATTGCCCATTTTGAGAGCATCTAGCAGAATGTAAGAGAGAACTGCAGGATTTGACAAAGGTCTTGAATAACATGAAAGAAAATGAGTCCAAATGAAGGGTTTCCTATTGGTAGACTGCACCTCCTTGTGAATTTGTAACAGAAATAATGGAAATCAGAAAATGGATTGGTGGTTGCAATAATAATCTGGGAATAATGTAATTAAGCCAAGGACACACAAATTCATCTTTTTGTGGATTCCTTAAGTATTATTGAATATGCTTAGGTATAAAAAGTATTCCAGCAAAACAGTATGGGTAACATTTTTCTAGACACCTACACTATTTCCATGCTCAGCTTTTTTTCCCTCAGACAGATGTGTCAGACTCTATTTAATTTTAAATGCACAAGTGAGTGTATAAGACTCTCTATTAGAGACCTGTAATCTAATTTACCGCTTCATATTACACATTTCAAGGTGCTGGAGGGATTGAGAAACTGTAATTGCATTTCCAGTGGTTACAATCACTTCTGAGAGTGCAGTTATCTCAACGTATCCAATACTCTGTGGATTCTTATTGCTTATATACCAGCAGTGAAGAGTTTCTGCAGGAAGGGGAGCCTTTTTTCTTATTTTTACAAGCTTTTATTGAAATTGCTCACCTGGCAAACATGGAGAATAAGGAGTAACATCAGTTTAATGTTGTTCTTGATTGCTTTGTAAAGTGAGGATTCACAGTAAATGATGGTTAACAGATAAGATCCCATGTTCTGTATGATATTATTTTGGTGTGACCCAACAGAAGCACAAACAAATGCCATTATACAAGGTTCCAGCCTGCTTTAAAGCTGCTGTTATTGTTGCAGTCATGAAGAAGGATAAAATTAGGGGACTTAATAATTATAGGCCTGTTGCTCTGACATCAGTGGCTATAAATATCTATGAGTGTTTGGTACTGGCCCACCTAAAGTTCATTACTGATCTTTTATTGATCCCATACAGTCTGCCTACAAGGCAAACCATTCAATTGAAGATATGATCAGTTCGTACCTCCGTCATAATATGCATTATGGTAACCAGGGGTGCTCCACCTGCCCCAACCCCGACACAGACAGGCAGAGACACAAGTTCCAGCACAGCACACGTTTACTTACAAAAGGGGAAGCGCATCTCCCTCATTCACCTCAACAGCACAGTACACAGGGCACCAAATATACAGTCCCTTCTGTCTTCTTTTTCTCTCCTTTCTGTCTCCACTCCTCCATGGTCAAGCTTCATCCCTCTTCCTCCTGATTCTGGCTCCTTGAATGGAGTGACGCTGCTCATTTTAAGCAGGTCCTGGGAGTGTTCCAGGTGGCTCATTAATCAGACCTGGAATAACTCCTAGGTGTTGTGAAAGCCCAATGTAGGGCTCTGCAGCTCCCCCTGGTGGCCCCCACAGAACCCAACAGGGCCATGCCAAACTCCAACTCCCAGCATGTCCTGTAGAAGTTCATGATGCCACAACTGCCTAGGAGGGCTGCCCTCTAGAGTCCTAGAGACGGTAGTGCCCTGCCGATGCTCTCTCCCTGGTCCTTCCAGCCAGCTTTTGTCCTGATCGGGTAATGGCCGTGGCCACCAGTCACCGTATGTTAGGACCTTGTTTTTAGATTTCTGTTCCGTATTCAACACTATAGTCCCACACTTTCTTTACAGCAAACTAATCACACTAGTTGTGCCCCCTAATATTTGTAAGTGGATTAAAAGCTTTCTCACAGGAAGGAAGTGTACTCTCTATGCCTGCATTCTTTCACCCCTCTTGCTCTCAATTTGCACTAATGACTGTACCTCATTTGATGATTCCACAAAAATTGTGAAATTTACTAATGATACGACAGTTGTGTGTCTCATCACTAATTATGTTGGGACCTGCTATCAAAGCGTGGTGGACCATCTTGTTAAGATGTGTGTTTTTAATAACCTAAAATTTAGCATCATCAAAATAATGTGTAACAAAATGCAAACAAACAAAAAAAGGTTTAGGCTACCACAAAGTTATGTCCCACTTAGTGAACAAAAGAAAAGTCTTGCAATGACAAAATTACCTTACAGAAAATGAAAACAACATCCATCCATCCATTATCCGACCCGCTACTGCATATCCTAACCACAGGGTCACGGGGGTCTGCTGGAGCCAATCCCAGCCAACTCAGGGCGCAAGGCAGGAAACAAACCCCAGGCAGGGCACCAGCCCAATGCAGGGAAATGAAAACAACAAGAGGTCTTGTTTTAAGAGTAAAGATTGCCCCTTGGGAACCTTTTCACACTCATAGGTTGGTTCCACAAATAAATGCAGATGCCTAGCATGGATGTCCCTTATATTTTTAGTCCGAGGTAGAAGGGGTAGGACTTTCAGGCTGCAAGTAGAGGAAATGATGCCATTCTGGCAATGGATCTGTCCTGGAGGTAAAAAAGGAGAAGGTGTTACAGACAGCGCCATCTCATGCTTGGTGATATTGCCCATATAGCAGTCATGTAATTGTCTCCTATTTGCACGTGTCTGACAAATGGAAATGGTGATTCATTTCCACAGACTCCCTCATGGATATCTATATCCCTCCATGGATATCTGTGGCCAGGATGTGTCCATGGTGGAATCATTTAAGTTTTTGGGTGCCACCATTAACAACACTATGAAGTGAGGCAAGAGCATCAATTTCAAAATTGGGAAAGAACCACATAGAATGTTCTTTCAATACCAGCTAAGGAAACTCAGCAGTTCTCGATTTGTGCTAATGAAATCGACTCAGTCATCACTGAGAGTGTTCAGAGTTTTTTAAGACTGTCTGTTTCCCTTCTGCCTGGTCTTTTTTCTAGACTAGGGTACAGTGGGTGGATCAATCTGCCAAGAAGATCATTGTCTGTCAGTTTCTTTCAATAAATGTCTTGTTCATTGCCAGGACTAAGAATGCAGCAAGAAAGATGGCTACAGACTCCACTTGCCCTGGTAACCATCTATTCTCCAGACTCCCATTTCAGAGACAGGCCCATTGCATTTGGACTATATGCCACCTCTGTAGATTCTTTCCTACGCCCATTGAGTTCCTCAATAAACTCACTCAGGTGTAATCCAGTTTTTCCAACAACATCCTATTGTCATTGACATTTCTTGTTAGTTTATACTGCACTGAGAACTTGATCCTATTGCTGTCATCACAGCAAACCACTGGTGCTAACTCTATTGTGTGGTGTTTATATTATCCAGTATTTTATGATATAGTACTGATGCAAAGATCAAATTCTATATGACTGACATACTGGCAATTAAGTGTTCCAAATCTGAATCTGAAAAAGTATAAGAAAAGAATATTGGAAATGTTTCATTACCCTGTATTATAAGAAATGCTGATATTCTCTGATGTGGAGAGACTGATTAGTAAGTAAGAATGTGGCTTCTAAATATCCCATGATCTTCAACTTCAGGAGGCTACCAGTCGAGAACAGATTAAAACACTTCAGATCAGGTAGGCAAGTCATGATTTAAATGACATTGAGGCAGTTGGTTGATAAAAGTATATATAGAATTGTTGATTAAGTTATAAATAAAAGACAAATTGAGTAAAATACCAAAAGGAGCCAAGCCCTCTGCTCAGAAGTCTTACTAATGTGCCTGTTTTTGTCTTCAGTGATGGGAAAAGCCTAAAAAAACATAGCCATAACATGAATGTATTGCTTAAAATTAGTCATTGGATCTTCTATCATCATCATAAATAACTCAATGAAAAATAAAGAAAGAAACTGAAAACAGAGTGGCAGAAGGAAAAAGACATCCATATGAAGTGACCTGGATCACTGGATGTGTCACTGTTTCATTGTGGGGGTGACCCTATCCTAAAACACAGACACTTTAATTCCACTCCCAGATTCTTTGTTATTTAGTTCCACAATATGTTGGCCGTCTCTCCTCTAGTTCTCTTACTCATGAACTCACCTGGTCTGGAAGGAGACAAAAACACAATACAGTTGTAGCTGGGTCTGCAGATCTGCCTTCATTCACCCAGGCCTAAATACTACTCTGCCTCACTTCTCCTGTTTGAGGACATCTCCTCTTTTCTGTACACCTCAGATTTCAAGATTGAGCAAACATTAATAAAAGCAATGGAAGCAAGTTCCAAATTTCTATTCACTCAAAGATTAATCATTCTTAAAAGAAGAAGCAAAAAAAAAGGTAACTAAATCTGGCAAAAGCACAATGTACAAGCTGGATATTCTTTGGAGATTTCATAGATGGCTCTGTCTGGCACTCCCAATGTGGGTCAGCATTCGGTCTCCATTCTTGGTTTCACTTGAAGATGTTCACTTTTAAAAGCTTGTCAGGGCCAAGGTGAATAATTCCCTAGCCCTTCTCTATCTAATGTCATTTTTACAAAATATTTCAGTACATGTGCTTGATATGTACACATGGAAGGGTAATAGTTCAAGGGATTTGCTTTTAAATAAGTAGAAAGTCCAGAAAAATGATCAGTGCATCCTTTATGGTTCTGACTTTTTAATTTTGCCAGACTGCACTTTTTTTTTACAGTAACAAGTTTCATTTTTGGCAATTCACCTTTCAGTCTACTAACACATCCGCTGTCTGTGGATAGACAAGCAACTATACTGAGATCTAAAGTTCATGTTAAAATATTAATAGTACAAGTCACAACTTTATGCTGTGCTTATTGTCCAAAAGTGCTCTTAACAAACTTCTTAGAATGAAAGAAAGAAAGATAATTAAAACATATTCCTTATATCAATAAAAATCATATTCCCTCAAAGTTGCATATCAACAGGATTGTACTAAATGTCTCAAAGCAGGAATTTTCTTACTTCCAATTGCAAAATAAATGAGAAACCCAGTGCCTTCCAGATGTTTGGCTGTCTCTGAGTTTGTTTCTCTCACCATATATATAAAAAGTGAAAATTAGTAAATAATAGAGAGTGAACTACCTGTAAGCTATGCAGATAGCCAGACATTATCGGAAGCATTATTATTACTCATTGGTTTGTTTCAAAGCAGGTCAAATGCATCGTGTTCAACAAGCTGCTCAGATATCCAGTTCCAATAAACCACCACATTTGCTTTCATCCATGTCCCATACTGATCTGTTAGGTTTTAACTTTGGAGGTTTCCTTAACATATAAACAACTACAAAATCAAATTTGTTCTGTATTGTTATGTTATGTGCTATTGTTTTTCACCTTAGATTAGGTTTATGCAGTTTTAGGATTTGGTAATGACTGAATTTCATCTCAGTTCTATAGTGCAGGGGTTCTTAAACTCGGTCCTGGGCGACCACTGTGGCTGCAGGTTTTTGTTCCAACCAGCCTCTGTTTTTAATTGGACTCCTGGGCTAATTAAGTGAACTGTTGTTTCCCAGATTCCCTGTTTTGGGGAAAAATATACAAATTAGAAAACTAAGTTTGGTAAAAAAAAAAAAAAAGTAGTAAAATGTACTAAGCAGTTATATGTATTTGTTTCTTTTTAACAGTTTTTTCATCTTGATTGTCATTCTAGGTGTTCTTATTGTTTAATTAATCCGTTATTTACTACTTTGTGGGGCTGACGCAAAATTAGTTGCAGCCTTTCACGATTGAGTGTTGTTTGCTTGGGTTTCTGCTCTGCTTGTTTTTAATTGTCATTATTAAGATTCAATGAAGGGAGCAAACTGCACAGAGAAAGGGTGAGATATAATAAAACGAGAGTTAAGCATTTAAATTCATAGCAAAAACAGAAATATTTATCAGAAATGTTTCTTATAAATGTAAAAATCATGCTGCTGTGCTTTTCTGAATGTAGAATAAAAGATAAATAAAACCAGCTAATTAAAAGAGATCAGTGCTATCAGGTGTTGTCACTGATTAGGAATCTGGTTGGAACAAAAACCTGCAGCCACAGTTGTCCCCCAGGACCGAGTTTAAGAACCCCTGCCATAGTGTGACCATGAACATGCTGCCTTCCTGTGTTGAAACTGTAAATATATATATGGGTATAAACAAATATATAATAAATCTAATGAGAGATTAAGCTCCAGAGGTAGTTCTGTGTTCATGTTAAGTGGCTCATTGTCTCCACGATCTCCCAGTAGATGGCACTGTTTATCAAAAATGAAACAAGTAGCAAATTTTTCCAGATTAATTGAATATCTTCTTAAACTGTTTGTAGTAAACCAGAAGCTTTTCTAGTCCCCTCTGTGATCGCCTCTATATGAAATCAAAGAGCAGGGGGTCCCACTTGGAGTTTCCTACATGTTTTACATATATATGATATACATATATATGATCAGCTGCTGTCATATATGGGGGACAAAAGATTAGGGGATGACTGTTATTAAATTTGTAGGGACAGCAAATCAGGGGCTTTAGCATCTGAAGCCCCCTCTCCTGACACCACTGAAGCAAATTCAACTTATTCATCAAAATCAAAATGTTTCTGTTTTCCTTTATATATTTAATGCAATTTCTGATCAGGCAAGATATTTATTTTCTGACTATATGAAATTTCCTTTGTGCCTGGCTCTGCTAACCTGCTTCTGGGTTACTTGGGCAGGCACTACAACCCTGCAATGTACTCACTTTTACTCATGATTGCTGCTGTGCGGTCTGAATTTTTCAGTTCTGCCTTGGGGCTTGATGGCTAGAGCCCTTTAAAGCAACCCCTTAATTACTTTCTGGGGTCTATCTGAGACTCAGTTCACTATTAGTTGTCATCATTATCATGAATCATAACAATTACTTCAGTACAATGCAATGTAGCACTTTGCCCACTGAACAAAAATTGAAAATTTATGAATATTCATTTGCATGTCTGCTTTATATGTGGAGTATTTGATTTGATTTTTAGATATTTTTAATACAATTCTTTGGTGGTGGTTCCTTATTCAGTATGTCGACAGATCTTCCTTTCAAATGAGCTTTTTTATGCCATTATTTGGCTGACATTTTATCATCAGTGGTGCATGTAGCCTAATACTAGTGTGATAGTTGTCTCCCATAAGGTTCCTCATATTCATATTTGCATATAAAGTCTGAATTGTTGGAGTAAACAACATAAAACAGAGCATTTGATTTTACACGTGTTATAATTACAGCAAGCAAGCATAGCATCCACTCATTCATTCTCTAAAGCAACTTTTTTAAGCATGAAATCCCAGAAAGTTGCAGCCTGTAGTAGCAGCGTGGGATGCTAGGAAGGAACCAAACCAGGATGGGCCACCATTTCATAACAATGCACAGGGCGTCACTAACTTCAAAATCATCCTCTGTAGCAATCCATCAGTGAAAGAATGTGTGAAAAAAGCACTAGGCAGCCTCATCCTAACATTTTTGGTTGGATACTTCCACTCCTACTAATCGTCTTGCTGAGATTAATTAAAATTATTTTAGTCATAAGCCCAGTTCCTTTCAGTGAAAAAAAGAACAGCATGATATTTAAGTGCTGATCCCTTCCTGTGAACTGAATTATTTCTTCATTCTTTCCTTTATCTGGGTTAAATGCTTTATGCAGTATGAGCCTATAATAGATTGGACTTATTCTTTAGATTTGCACAGAAGACGTAATGTTCAGTTGTTCTTTTTGAAAACCTAGCTTTTTCCCACACATAAAATTATTTTGTTCCTTTCTCTCTTCTCATTTTGTGAGACTACTGAGGAACCAAAGCTGGACAGTATCAGGCCATCAAGGAGTACACCCACACACAAACATCTATATTCACCTTGGACAAATTTAGAGTCCCCATTCAACTTGACATATAGTCTTTAGACACAAATACAACCTGTGAGCATAAAGCACCTCTCTGGGAATATTCATAAAAATGTAAATTACTCATACATATAAAAGAGAACATGAAGTGTTCATTATGACGGCACCATAATTGAAAATTGAATCATGATCCAAGCTCTGTGAGTCAGCTAAAATAAATAAATAAAATTATTTAATCTCTAAAAAGTCCAATGTGCTATCCACTAATAACAAATATACATAGATTAAAATTTTATCGATAATATCAATATCAGTCAGTCATTTTCTAACCTGTTTCTTCCTGAACAGGGTTGGTGGGTGCTGGAGCCTGGACAGGATGCAAATCCATCGCAGAGTGAACACACACACACACACACACACACACTCCACCTTACCTCACACTAGGGTCAATTTAGCACCTCCAATCCACCTAACCTGGAGGACTGCTACTTCATTGGTCCCTTGAGCAAGGCCCTTAACCTGCAGAAAATAGTTGAGCCTGCACTCTGACCCCAAAAAACTGTGTGTGTATCTCTGGAGAGGAAGCTGGTATGTGAAAATTGACAAATTCCTAATACAAAAAACTGTATATGGCAAATAAATGGATTAAAAAAATGTCTTTGGACTGCGGGAGGAGACCAGAGCACCTGAAGAAAAACCATACAGACTTGGGGAGGACATGCAAACTCCATACAAGGAGGACCCAGGACATGAACCCTGGTCTCCTTTCTGCGAGGCAGCAGCACTAACACTGTGCTGCCCTCATAATACCAATGGTTTCTTAAATTGTCAAAAATGTTAATCCCAGATTTCAAATGCTTCAGGTCAGGTAGGTGCTCAGTGAAATGACTGGCACCCATGGATTAGGCAAATGATAACCATTGTAGCACAATATCATAATATCTGAAAGCATCACGATAATCTACACCCATTATTAGAGATGACATATCTAATTAAGGGTACACAAAGTGCCCCTGTCGGACACTAAAAAGTAAAACAGAATGGGAAAGATTTACTAGAGCTCATTCAAAATGATTACTACCATTATTAAAAAGCAATATGAACAGCCTCAGCAGCAGCAGCAGCAGCTCTTAGAAAATACACTGTTTTAAAAACACTTCACCTACTGCACATTCAGAGACTCACTGCAAAGTAATTTCTTTTTATGAATGTGTACAAACATCACATGTCATCTTCACAAACCCACAGAGCCGAAGTGGTGACAACGCACATAGAGTAAAAAGGTTTTGTTTCAAATAATTGTATATTATGAATCTACTAATCACGATTCATAATTAACCCACTGTTTATTAAGACCATGTGTTATGATTATATTGGTGTGTATAATTATGCATTATAATGAATACATTATGATCACACATTACAATTATTATGCATTACAGTCATTGTCATGCACTATGATTATCATGAATTAAGATTAATGAATTATTGATGGGCAACAATCAGTTTGAATTAATCATGTATGACGATTGTGCAAAAACATTGCTGCATTAATTGCACAATGGGAGGGCCATGGCAAATTAAGAGAAAGCCTAGACAGCTCTGCCTCTACAAAACCCTCCTATAGACTTTGCTCCTATCCAGTATGTAGCGTTCATAATGTTGACCTTCTCGTCTGCTCTTCCTTTTCGCCATTTCTGTCTGTTTCTACCTGCCTACTCGTGTTATTGATCTTGTTCCTGTAAAATACTGCTTGATTGTTGCATGTTAGAGGAGGGACGATGGAGGGAGATGTTATTGGTTCACCAAAATTGGATTTAACGGTACATTTTATAAACAGTGCTTTCTTCTTTGAACCTAACCCAATTCACTAAGTGACTGTGTGCCCTACTGACAGCACCAACTGTGAGCTGAGTCGGCCCTGAAGATGACTCAGAGCTAACACCTCCACCCCTCTTTAAATGGCTTTGATAACACCCACATAGTCTCCTTATTTTTGTTTCTTATTCTGCATGTGTATACAATAATTCAGCTTTTAATATTTAATAAATTATATTTCTATGTGTAGCCTACTCTAAAATGAATTATTGATAAATCCATTTTTTTTGAATAACTAATAAATGCTATTTGAATAACCAGTTTATTAATAGATTTCTGCTTGTTTTTTTCCTACACTTTTTAAGAATATGTTCATGCTGCACTTTGGGAAAACTAACAAGAATGTATTTGAGCAACAATTTTAAAACATCAATGATTTTAATAATGATTCTAATAATTCTACAATGTGCTCTGAATATAAACAATATAGAACAGTCAGAAGTGACTTGACATGATTTGCATGTTTAATTACATTTTTTATACTGTTAATTTTCTGTGCTGTAATCCATCCATCCATCCATTATCCAACCCGCTGAATCCGAACACAGGGTCACGGGGGTCTGCTGGAGCCAACTCCAGCCAACACAGGAACCAATCCCAGACAGGGTGCCAAACCAACCGCAGGACACACACAAACACACCCACACACCAAGCACACACTAGGGCCAATTTAGAATCGCCAATCCACCTAACCTGCATGTCTTTGGACTGTGGGAGGAAACCGGAGCGCCCAGAGGAAAGCAGGGAGGTCTCCTAACTTCGAGGCAGCAGCGCTACCACTGAGTCACCTGCTGTAATCCCAATACTTAAATATTCAAGATAAAAACTACTTGCAAAAATGAAAAATTTATAGAACTACTCTGGCTACTACTAGTCACTTAGGTTATTAAAACACTTTAGATAGCGTTCATCAATGGAATAATGACGATAAAAAAACAAAAGGACACAAACCGCTACCCACATAATCTAAAATTCTAAAATGTCAACTAACCAGTCCGACAAGTTATTGACATCTTTACAAAATTAGAATTTAGAACGGTGCTCTCTTGCAAAGAATACAAATTATGTTTTCACAGCAAGCAATGGGGTCCCTCTACTGCTAGTGGTCCCCAAAAAGCAGACATGAGGAAAGCAACAGGGCTCAAAGAAGAAGCAGGCTTTACAGGAGCGTACTCAAGAGAGGAGGCACTAGCAAGAGAGGTCCTGAGACAGATACTGAGGAGGAAAGGTACATGTAAAGCCAGAGATATCAAATACTTTTTAATTTATTGTCTTTATCTTTCTTGGACAAGTAACATGGCTATTGATTGAAAAATAAAATATTTCATAAGTAAAACAGAAAGAAAGCATAATCTTTCAACTTAGAATGAATGAATGAATAAATGAAAAAAAAAATGCTCTAGGAGTGAGACCCTCATAATATCCTAAAAGGTACTGCTGGATGAGATTGAAGTCCTCTGGTGTGTAAGGAGGATACTGCCTTAACAGTCTGAATTTAGAAAGAGTAATCAGGCTGGAAAGTATGAAGAAGAAGGAAAAGCCTTAAAGGGATGGGAAATATTGTAAAGAATCGGGAAAAAAACACATAAAGCTGCCTATAGACAAAAAGGAGAAAAGAAAAAAAATCTTTTAGGAACAAGGAGAAAGGCTAAAGGTGAGCCATGAAGAAGCTGACCGCCTTGCGCCTTGTTACTCACTTTGTCAAATCTCCATTTGCATTTTTATTCGGTCTCTCATGAATATTTCAAAACCTTTCTAGTTATTTCTAACCTTTCTAGTTACTCCTCTGAGCTCACAGCTGCCCAGCCAAGCATTTTAACATGAATTGGCTTCAAAGAGCAGACCTTCTACAAGGCAGATAGAGACCACCTTCTATTGTAGGGATTTAGATTAATTTAGTGTAAAAGGTAAGCCCATGCTTCAAATTCAAAATGAAAATGTTACTTGTCAAGAAGTGGTATGCCTCTGTGCCTATAAACAAAAAGTGGTACATTTAAATACATTAGACATCTATTTAGTGGCACAAAGGTTGACAATACTGCTGCATAGCTAATATGTCTTCTATGTATCCATTTCGCCCTCTCCCATCCAAAGGATGAGTGTGTTTGGTTAATTGGTGACCCGTGTAAGTGTGACTCTGTTGCATTAGTGCATTACTGTGTCCTGCGGTGGATGTGCAGGCCACCCAGAGTTGTTTTCTGTTTTGTACCTGTCAGTTTCCAGGTAAAACAGGCACAAGGCAAAAACAATATAGTAAGTAAGCCTGGCAAAATTCGTACTGAAAAAGAAGAACCTACATTTTTATAAAGAGAGTCATGTCTTGCAAAAGAGTGGAGAAAATTTGGCAGGCCATAAAGGTTGGAAAGTCATGGACCATGAGGTATGAAAGTAAAAAAAATGCACCATCAAAAGGCTAATAAATCATAAGAACCAACTTTTTCTTAATATGCTGCTTTCCCCATGTGGTGTATAAAATTTCTAATCTTGTGATTTCATGGAGGTAATAAAGCTTTTGGTAGAACAGGCATCTATGGGAACCAAAACTGGACAAACAGAAAAGAATGTTGAACATTGTTTGGTTATTGAAAATTCTTAATGTAGTCTTTAGTGCAAAGTATTGAAAAATATCACAAGCACAAAATATTAAAATCCTGAACTCTTAGAGCAGAAGACTGCTCTGATCACAGCAGTTACATAACAACCACTTTTCTATATTTAGTTTTGTAGTAAATACTACTTCCTAAACAATACAGCTCTATTTCTCATCCTGAGAAAATATTAGGAACTGCAATAAGCTTCAGAAAAGTGACCAGGAACATTTGTTGTACACCTGTCTTCCTAAGCTGCAAGTAGTCATCCTTAAAGAAGTGGGAGTCACAAACGCCTAGAAGAGCTTTTCGAATGTCTGTGACTGGAGTGTAAAGTTCTAATCATAGGTTCAAGCTAGAGGAGGTTCAAGCTTTAGGGAGAACAATGGACGTTATATAAAGGTGCGAACTGCCAGGGACCTAATCACCCATTATATAAATTATATAAAATATTAAGTGAGAGATCCTTTCTCCAATGTACTCTGGGGTGTTTGAAAGGAAGGGACTATAAAATCTATACTAATAAAAGGCAAAGCCCTCACTCACTCACTCACTCACTCACTCACTCACTCACTCACTCACTGACTGACTCATCACTAATTCTCCAACTTCCAGTGTAGGTAGAAGGCTGAAATTTGGCAGGCTTATTCCTTACAGCTCACTTACAAAAGTTAAGCAGGTTTCATTTCGAAATTCTACACGTAACAGTCATAACGGTCGATAACGGTCGACAACGTCCGCCATGTTGAACTTTCTTATTTATGGCACCATCTTCACGAAATTTGGTAGGCGGCTTCCCTGCGCTAACCAAAACCGATGTATGTACTTATTTCAATGGTATGACGCCATTGTCGGCCGCCATATTGAACTTTCCAACGTCACTAATTTTCCAACTTCCCGTGTAGGTAGAAGGTTGACCCCATCTTTACGAAATTTGGTAGGTGGCTTCCCTGCGATAACCAAAATCGATGTACGTACTTATTTCGGTGGTATGACGCCACTGTCGGCCGCCATATTGAATTTTCCAAACATCACTAATTCTCCAACTTCCCGTGTAGGTAGAAGGCTGATATTTGGCAGGCTCATTCCTTACACCTTACTTACAAAAGTTAAGCAGGTTTCATTTCGAAATTCTACGCGTAACGGTCATAACGGTCAACAATGTCCGCCATGTTGAACTTTCTTATTCATGGCCCCATCTTCACGAAATTTGGTAGGCGGCTTCCCTGCGCTAACCGAAACCAATGTACATACTTATTTCGTTGGTATGACACCACTGTCAGCCGCCATATTAAACTTTCCAACGTCACTAATTCTCCAACTTCCCGCGTAGGTAGAAGGCTGAAATTTGGCAGGCTCATTCCTTACAGCTTACTTACAAAAGTTAAGCAGGTTTCATTTCGAAATTCTACACGTAACGGTCATAACGGTCGATAACGGTCGACAACTTCCGCCATGTTGAATTTTCTTATTTATGGCCCCATCTTCACGAAATTTGGTAGGCGGATTCCCTGCGCTAACCGAAACTGATGTATGTACTTATTTCAATGGTATGACGCCACTGTCGGCCGCCATATTGAACTTTCCAATGTCACTAATTTTCACAATGTCCGCCATGTTGAACTTTCTTATTTATGGCCCCATCGTCACGAAATTTGGTAGGCGGATTCCCTGCGCTAACCGAAACTGATGTATGTACTTATTTCGATGGTATGACGCCACTGTCGGCCGCCATATTGAACTTTCCAACGTCACTAATTTTCCAACTTCCCGTGTAGGTAGATGGCTGACCCCATCTTCACGAAATTTGGTAGGTGGCTTCCCTACGCTAACCAAAACCGATGTATGTACTTATTTTGGTGGTATGACGCCACTGTCGGCCGCCATATTGAATTTTCCAAACATCACTAATTCTCCAACTTCTCGTGTAGGTAGAAGGCTGAAATTTGGCAGGCTCATTCCTTACCGCTTACTTACAAAAGTTAAGCAGGTTTCATTTTGAAATTCTACGCGTAACGGTCATAACGGTCAACAATGTCCGCCATCTTGAACTTTCTTATTCATGGCCCCATCTTCACGAAATTTGGTAGGCGGCTCCCCTGCGCTAACCGAAACCAATGTACATACTTATTTTGGTGGTATGACGCCACTGTCAGCCGCCATATTGAACTTTCCAACGTCACTAATTCTCCAACTTCCCGTGTAGGTAGAAGGCTGAAATTTGGCAGGCTCATTCCTTACAGCTTACTTACAAAAGCTAAGCAGGTTTCATTTCAAAATTCTACGCGTAACGGTCATAACGGTCAACAACGTCTGCCATGTTGAACTCTCTTATTCATAGGTAGAAGGCTGAAATTTGGTACTTATTTCGGTGATATGATGCCACTGTCGGCTGCCATATTGAACTTTTCAACGGTCTTTGTTACTTATGGGCCCATCTTCAAGAAATTTGGTATGCGGGTTCCCAACGCTAACTGAATCCTACTTACGTACATATATACGTCCATAGCCTGCAGCTCGGTCACCGTGTGAGGCGGCGTTGGGTCCCCCATCCCAACGCCTCCCACGTTGTTGGCTGCCTGCCTATATAAGGCCGTCTGTCGCTCCAGTCTCTACATTCCCTTCCTTGCTTCACCACGGTATTCACGTCTCCCTGCTGATAACTACAGCCTTTTTATTTAATCCACGGCTTCTCCGCTGTTTTATTGTTCATTTATTACGATTATATTTATTGTATAGGTATTTTAGACTTACTTTACATTGTTCAGGTACCCATTTCCTTTATCATTCCAACCGTACCCCCTTTAACATGTCTATCGAGGTAATCACCATCGATCAAAGAACTGTCACTTACCAAGTGTTTTCCATGCCCGGAGATGGCACCTGCCTTTTCCATTCTCTTTGTTACATATTGCACAGCCATATCAGGCTCACTATTGATATACGGAGGAACATTGTGTCTTATGTATTGAATGACTGGGACAGGTTCAAGGTGTGGACTGATGACGGTACAGGAGATAATTATACTACACAGGAGCACTAGAAGAGTGAAATGCTTAAGTGTACCGAAATGGCCAAATATTTTACACCTTTGGACAACCGCCAATGCCTCTTAAACATCTTAGCTTCACAGGTGACAATTTCAGTAGTGGACACTTTGATGTTTAGAAATGTTTAAACTCTCAAAAGCTGGATGTTAAGTTATCAATGAAACTGGTTGTATACTTACAACGCTTGACAGATGCCGAATGTCTCTTTAACACAAGTCCTACAAATACTGTCGTAACTGAAACAAACCATGAAACTCAAACCGATTATGACAGCAGCAATCCAAGCTGTGAGATTTGAAACAAGATTACTGTTCACATGGCCAACTGTACGTTGCATGCTCAAGAGTAAGCTCAGCGCACAGCTACAGCTTGGTCATATTACAACTGGAGGGCCGAACTGACTGACGTGGCATACAAAGAGATCCTTAACAAATAATTATTGGTATATTTTCCCTCAGTTTAAAAAGGTTTAATTTTCTTCTTAATAAAAATTTTAAGGCAGTACTTCACCGCTGCGAAGCGCGGGTATTTTGCTAGTATTATATAAATTGTAGAGATCGCAATCTGAGTCTTCAGGACTGATGGAATAGAACAAGGTGGGAGGTGAGGAAAACTGGGCAGGTTCTGTTTAGCATAGTTTCTAGTTTGAAAGTGGTGGAGGAATTGTATTGATGAGAAGCTGAATTTGAAGCCCAATTGTTCGTAGGATACAAAGATATTATGTATGTACAAGTCTCCAAGTGTTTTAATCCTGGACATTTTCAAGACATTAAATAGTGTATATGTTTGAGAGAATGGGAAAAGGTGGTTGTTATGTAGAAGTGCAACAGATAAAAGCTTCTCTGTCTTAAGGTGCTTCCTACATTGGTTCCGTATTGTTAGAGTATGAAGGTCAACTAGATTATTAGTGTATTGGTGATAATTTGTATTAACTGGGGAACAGAGCAGGAAATATAAAGAAGTAATGCAAGTACTGCATGATCTTCCCTCCATTTTACATTAGTAGGGAGAATCAGCATTGTTAAAATGACCATCCTTCCCAAGCTTCTCTTTCTATTTCAAAGCATCCCCATATACATTAAAAAATCATTTTTCTAAGAAATTAGATTTAATCATAACCTCATTTATTTGGAATTTGAAACATCCATGCATCCAAAGGGCGACTCTACAGAGACCTAAAGCAGAAGGGGGCATGGCACTACCTAACTTTCAATTTTATTACTGGGTGGCAAATATGCAAGTTATAAAGACCAGGGGCCTCATGTATAAACACTGCGTACGCACAAACATGTTGCGTAAGAACGTTTCCATGTTCAAATCGCGATGTATAAAACCTAAACTTGGCGTAAAGCCATGCACATTTCCACGGTACCTCATACCCTGGCGTACACAAGTGCTGCGCTTGGTTTTGCAGACTGGCGGCACCCAGCGTCAAAGCAGTGCTACTGTTCCTGTGTGGTTACCCTTTCTTTTTCAGATCCACATCCCTGATGCGGCTTTATAAATACACTGAAATTAACCGCATATTGTTTATTAGTTTAAGGCATCTGATTGTAATTAACCAGTAACAATATAATAGTCCATGGAATGGTCAAACTATTCTAAATACCATAGCTGCTTTAGTGTTGTTACTCTCAATGCACCTTCTTCTTCTTCTTCTTCTTCTTTCAGCTGCTCCCGTTAGGGGTTGCCACAGCGGATCATCTTTGTCTGTATTACTCTCACTGCACAACTCAGAGTATTTACTGTATCTGAGTGGGGAATCAAAGATCTACAGAAGCTGAGAAAGAGAAATATCGGTATACAGCATCAAGCATACGGTGCCTTAGCCATGCTGCCTATTTGAATTGTTCTCACACGGCAAATGTTTCAAAGCCTTTCCTGTACGGACTTCACAGTTCAGAAACAGTTTCATCCCAAGAATTATAAATGCACTCAATCAGTCCATCAATTGCTCCTTGCAGAACTGTTTGTACTTATAAGTACAATTACCTCACTGTAAACTTGCACTACAGTTATAATATTGCACAACCTGAGCCACTTTATAAAGCACGTATTTACATATGATGACGATATCATTTTTAAGATGAAATGCAGCAAAATATGTTTATTACATTATACAGATAAAACTTTAACTTCATTTAAATAATTTATATTGTTAATAATTAAACATGCCAAGACACGGTGCCGCAGCGCTAGCTAGGAGCTGGTGCTCCGTTCACGGATTGTTCCTGTCTCGCGCTGTATTCTTGCTTGTGCTGGCGCGACACTGGAAGAATAGATGGATAGAATAATTAAACACGTACTACGAAGATATTTCAATGTTCCTGAAAAGTTTTGAAGAATCAGTGTTCTAAGCTTACAGATGGCTTAATGTCTATTACAGAGCTCGGTTATGTGGCGATTGGGTATTTGGAGAAAGTAAAGTAAGGACAGGAATTAGGGGTTAGTACGTTTGAAAGAGACAGTACTGCTATAATAAAGTATTTCATCGAAGGTCACGCATGGTGCAACAAGCATCTTGCGTGAGACATGAACAATCACTGCGCCACCATGTTCCCATGTTTAATAACATGATTTAACTCCTATCATCATGAAAATTATATCACGTATACATCTCAATATTTTAATTATTCAGAAAGCTGTAATATCACAAATGTAATGGATTCTCTGTCCTGTCGGAGGAAGAGACAGCCCGGAAGCCCGTAGTGATTCACACACATAGAGCACATAGAATATCAAATATAAAACAAAGCATTTAACGTGCTACTTTAGTTACGATGGGATTTGAGAAACTAGTAAATTAAACGATTTTAAGATGAAATTTATGATGTTCTACATTAATGACAAAATAAACTACGTGATTAAAGTGGAAATTTTGAGATTAAAGTTGACATTTCGTGTTTTTCTTCCCATTGTGTGCCTTTTTTTTTTCATCTGTACCCTAATAAGCTTTCATATGACACTCAGACGGTGGGCGACGATTTGCCTTTTCACGGCGACTTTGATATCTGATCAACTTCTTTTTTATTTCGGGCACTGTGTGACTTTGTGAACTTGAGCTTTCGAGTTTCTCTGACACTCTGTCACTCGATCAACTTCCTTTTGTTGATTATATCACTGTTTAAACCAACAAATAGTACATTTTTCCTTGCCTCCACTTGGTATTCGCTAAAATTCTTCTGTTTTCCCCCGTGCTTTTCCCATTGTCTTTTCACAGAATGCTAAGCTTAAGGGCTATTTATATTGATTTGCATATTCAAAGAGGCGTAATTCGAGGAGGAGTTGGGGCGGGACAGCAGGCGCGTGTACGTACATTACTTTTCATGCTGACCGGGATTTATGTAGCAGAATAACGTGGAAGTTTGCGTACGCACAGATTTATGTATCTGGAATTTTTTGTACGTAAGCACATTTCCGCTTTTGTCCATGCGCCATGTTATAGTGTGAATTCTATGCACGGCGTTATACATGAGGCCCCTGGACATTGACACAAATTGATGAATACACACAAGTCTGGTCTGCAATAGAAATAAAATCTTGTAGAGATGCTTTTTTTAAATGTATAAATAGGATTTCACTTGACTTAATTTTCCAGGACACGTGAATACAGTACATGCCACCAATTTGACAAAATGAGTTTAAATTCACAACTGCCACACTTACCCTTTAAGTATGGAGATCTTTTCTGATTTAAATTATAATAGAGCATTTCAAAGAAATGTATGCAACAGAAATATTTTCTGTTAAATCCTGAATTAAACATGTGTAAAAATGTTCTTTTATTAGGCTATTTATCTCATCTCACCCACTGATTAATGGATTGGCTTACATCACATACACAAAACTGCTGGGACCGGCACTGACTCCCCCTAAACCCTGAACGGAATGCATGGCTTTGGAAATGGATGTACAGTTGGGTGGATCTTTCACAGTGAATACATTCACAACTTTACATAGCACATAAGAAAGTAATGAGAAGGAAAACAAAACAAAACAGCTTAGAAAGCCATTGATATACATGAGAAATTGCAGCATACTTTTGAGAAATTAAAGAGATGCCGCAAATCCCTCTGGCCCCCAAATGAGAATGAAGGATGATAAATATATGAGTGAACTGGACATCTTCCAAAGATGTGATGTATTTAATGCAATTTATACTGCACTCTTGGACTGGATCATACCATATTTAAACAAGAGGGCTACATTATAAAGTTTCATTTCTCATTGCATGACTCAGAAATACAGACACAACATTATTTAAGACGACAGTCTACTTTCACTTTTCAGGTTTAATGTATAACTGCATTTAGTTCTCAGGAATGCTATGAATTTCACTCATATACAATACATTTGTCATTACTGATGGCATATAATACGCTCTCGAGATGCAATCTTTAGTTCTTTAGGATTAGAGAAGGAAGGCACAAAAGATGACATTGCAAAAAAATTCACTTGGGCAAGGTATACAAAAAAGTAAAGAAGCAGTCTGCAGTTTTCACTCTTTTTGTGCGGTATGCAGATTATTGCATCACTGCGACATCAAACAAAAAGAAACTTGTGACATCTTACTGCCCTCTAGTGCTGAGAAAAAAAAGCTTTTTACTCTACAGCCACAGCTGCAATGGTGTAGTACCTAGGAAGCCAATACCGTACAAAACAAATGTTTCAGCCAAAATCCCAGAAATTTTGAATTAGGTAAATTCTAAATTGTCCCTGTGTGCTTGTTATTGTAGACCTCTATATAAGATCTTCCTGAGATGGACTAGCATCCTGCCCAGGTCTCTTTTCTGCCTTGTGCCCAGTGCTGCCAGGATAGGCTCCAGCCCCCTACATCCCTAAATTTGTTAGGCGGGTTTGAGAATATTGCCTTATGTTAGAAAGCCTGTGTTTTTGCTATACATCCACCCACTTGTTTTATCAAACTGTTGTTTTCATCAGCAGAATTGCAGGAAGCTGAAGCCTGTCTCAAGAGCAATCAAGTAAAAGACAAGGACTAAGTTTGGCTGAAGTGTCAACTTGTTACCGAGCACACTTGCGCACATCCATACTCATTCACTCTAGCCCAGTTTACCTGACCAGCACGCTTTTGGATTGTGGGAAGGAAAACTGGAATAACTACAGAGGAAAACACAACAAACATGAAGTTTAACCCCGCCTCTCAAATAAGGTCCTGCAATTTGTCCAAAGCTGTGTGACAGTGATTATTTTTTGAAAGAATTTTAACGTCCTTTTAAAAATCACTAGTAAGTAATATTTACTTCTGTTTTATTCTGTTAAAATTGTATTTTTAATATAGTTTTAAATAGTATTATTGTTTGTACTTGTTTTATTTATATGAATTTGTAAAGCACTTAGGAAAGACTGTTATTTTAGTGTGCTATATAAACAAACCTATTATTATTATTATTGTTTAGAATTAAGAAACCACAAATGTCATGTTCAATCAAACCACTTAAGACCTGGTCACATTTGTGGAAAAATGCATTGTAGGATTTGTCAAGATGCCATGCAAAGTTAGCTGAAAGGACTTTCGATTTGGACATACTGATTGGAAGCAAGGCAACACATTTGGCAAAAGCTGGGTGTAGGCTGAGTTGTTGAAACCTTGGACAATGGCATGCAGGGGGGAGAGAATTATCATCCATGACTGGAGATATAGTTGGAACATGAAATAAAACGCTCTGAGGAACTACTGAACCCAACAGACACAGAGGAGTGGCTAAGTTCTGTGAAGTAGTTCAGCTACTCTACAGGGCTTTTGAGGTAAATGAGATAGAGTTGGAAATGTTGAACCTACTGGATATTGGTGGAATGTCTTGATTAATGAGGCGGAGTGGTGGCTCTGAGGCTAGGGATTTGTACTGGTAATCAAAAGGTTGCTGGTTCAAATCCTGTAAATGCCAAAAGGGACTCTGCTCTGTTGGGCCCTTGAGCAAGGCCCTTAACCTGCAATTGCTGAGCACTTTGAGTAGTGAGAAAAGCACTACATAAATGCAAATAATTTATTTTTATTTAATGAGCCCATTCAATGTTGCAACAATGGTGAGGGCAGTACTTATGGAAAGTCACTGTTACCATTTCAAAAAAAAAATGAGGATCTGGTGATGTTTTCAAGATATAGAGGGACTGAACTCTTCAGCATTTCTTCAGAAGAAGGTTAGCAGGCAGCTAGAAAGGAGACTATTAATCCTTCTATGAGTATCAACATAAAAAACAAGCTAAAGCACTTACAGTCATAAACAAAATATTTCAAATGCTTTAACTTTCCTTTTTACTGAAATCAAAGCTGAAAATGATAACCCTTAACTGTTTATTCCAACATTTCAAATAAAATATCTGCTCTGGTTCAACACTGTACTTTAGTTATATAAAAATGGATATGACACACAGGACACTTTTATCTGATGGAAATACAGTTAGTGCTTTGAATTTTATTTGAAACAAAACATAGTAAGTTAAATTTTTATCTTCATTTATAGTTAATAAAGTGCAGTAAAGTGTAATAAAGTCAGCTGTGTAGGAAAAATAAATAGTAGTTAAAATGTAGTATATGATTTATTTAACATGAAGAGGAAAAGTTTGCTCATAACCAGCTGGACCGCAACCGTGCAGAACTGGGCGGAAGGCAAGGCGCTATAACTCTACAGGGAAATTAATTCAGAGTGTCAGTTTCTGAAGATTTGGTTTGATGTTCTTGACTTAACAGTTGTCCATTGTTTGTTTGGTACACCCAGTCTAGAGTCAAAACGTGACATTTAGTCCTTCTGTGTGAAGCAAGTGCATGCTGTTAAAACCAATGTATCTCAACATTCCTTAAAAACAAGAAACTTCCATTAACCACTAAAATGCATTTACTTTTGTCCAATGGATTTTTGATGCATTTTTCTTTAACAAGGTATAAAAAATGGGTTAAAAAGTTGTCGTAAACAAGTAGTAAAAGGAATAGTGTTCCACCATTGTCATATAGCTGTGTTGAGTAGAATGAAAGCAGAAAAAAGGTACAAAAGATACCAGATTGGAAACACTGATAGCACTTAGTCTTTAGTTCACCTCCTGACCCAACATGTGTACATTAGTAGGTGTTACCTTTTTGAAGTTACACTTATTAGGTTTAGTGGTTTCTTTATTTAAAAAAATATACCATCTTCCTCCTTTTCATCCAAATCAGTTTACAAAGCTGATTTCAGAAAAACACTTTTCAGCCAGCATTCCATCTGAATTACAGTAGATTATGTATTTCCAATATACTGTATAAAGCGATAAGACGACCTTCCATCCGGCATTGTGCCCTTGCCCAGGTGTAATGTCACCCAATGTCCAGTGAACCAAGACAAGTAGCTGGCGTAAGGTAGTCGGGAGGCAGAGGATAACACTTGCTTGGAAGAAGAGGAGTAGGATAGAGAAGAAAGAAAAGTCTTTATTGTTTTGGTATGCTGCACAAAGGATTCTAGAAGGACCTGTAAAGGTACTGCATTAAATAAAATCATTGCATTTGAATCAGTGACTGTGTCTGCAACAGTTGTGTCCAGTGTTTGGGCCTCAGTGACACCCCTTTGTTTCCAAATGGGTTTCATCTCAGTACATCATCTTTCCCCCATACTAAACTGGTCAATCAGCATAACATGCACCATTATGGACTTGTACTCCATTCAGGATTGGTTCTTGATTTGCACCCAGTGTTACCAAGAATTAAAATTTCTCACAGAAGTATCAAGTGCATGGAAGGAACAAACCTCAGGACGGTTTCCAAAAGAACACTGAAGAACCTCAAGAAAAATCCATGCAAACATGCAAAGAACATGTAGGCTCCACACGGTGCCAAGGAAGTTCATGTGTTGTTTTAAAAAAAACAACTCTTGAAATGGGTGCACCATTATATTCATAGTTGTTTTTAAAACCAATGGTGTGCCGTTGTTTCCATAGTTGCACAGTGGCCAAGGCAGGTTTAGTACTCACTCAGAGTATTACAGACAGTGGCAGGGTCTGAATCAACAGGTAATCTATGACATTAGCCATTAACTCA
The DNA here is from genome assembly GCA_026402145.1 of Polypterus bichir lapradei. NCBI lineage: Eukaryota > Metazoa > Chordata > Cladistia > Polypteriformes > Polypteridae > Polypterus > Polypterus bichir. The sequence continues at coordinate 6,802,483 of JANRMT010062808.1, forward strand.
CAATGATATCTTCAAGAATTCATATTGTTTAACAATAATTTTATTACTTCTAAGTACAGTGTCATGAAAACAGATTTGCCCCTTTAAGACACTGAATATTTTAATATAAAGGGCACCACAGAGAACACATGCTTTTAAATGATTTATACAATGAACGAAATTACCCAACATCAATTGGCATTGCGTACAAAAAAAGTCATTGCCTCCTGCTTAAAGCAACCCAATTAAAAGGATAATTGCAGTCAGCTGACTAAACACAAGCAAGTTTGAATATAGCCAGCCATACTCAATATAATGCAACCCCTTACTTAACCACCACAATTTAAGTTGCCAACATCCTTTGATCATGACACATCAAAGGAAATTACTGGACAAAAATAAATGGATGTCTGTAGGTCCAGAAAGAACTAAAGGCACTTAGGACTCCATGTTGAGAGCCTTAATCTCCAAATACAAAACAGTAGTAAATCTTCCCAGGAGTGACAAGCCTGCCAAAATATTTCCAAGGGCATAGCATGAAATAATCCAGGAAATCACAAAGGTTCCTTAAAGAACTGTAAGCTGATCTTGCAAAAGTCAGAGTTCATGCCTCCAGAATCTGAAAGACGCAGAGCAAAAATGGGCTTCAATGGAAAGCAGTGAGATGGAAACTGCTGTTAACCAAGAATATAAATACTAACCTCTGAAATGCTAGGAAGCACCTACATTATTTCCAAGCCTTTGGAAAGAATGATTTATGGAAAGATGTGACAAAAATAGTACTTTTTCGATGACATGGATTCTATTATGTCTAGCTGAAAGTAATCACAGCATTCTACAGCAAGAACGCCACACCAGCAGCCAAAAATTGTGCTGGTACTGTGATGGTGTGGGAATGCTTTGGTGCTTCAAGACCTGGATGTCCTGCTTTAATTAAAGACACAGTAAATTCTGCTCTGTATTAGAAAATTATTAGGGAGAATATACATCCATCCATCCATTTTCCAACCCGCTGAATCCGAACACAGGGTCACAGGGGTCTGCTGGAGCCAATCCCAGCCAACACAGGGCACAAGGCAGGAAACAATTAGGGAGAATATCTGTATACTAATTAATAAGCTGGAGCCAAAGTATATTTAGGTTATGCAGCAAGATGAGTGAATTTTAAAAAAGCAGGATGAGTTTGTTTACAGTTATTACAGTTAAAGGTGGCACAACTAATTATTAAGTGTAGGGGGCAATTACTTTTTCACACACTGTCAGAGGGGATAAGATAAGTTGTTTTTTTAACTTATGTAATTTATTGAATACTTAAAATTGTTATTTCTTCAATAAAGTGGCCTTAATCAAATATTTGAATTTTTGGCAGGTACCAGAAAATATCCAGCACCAGTTTGCAATACTTTTCATGATATTGCACTTTTTGTGTCCCTGAATCCTGTGTCCAGTCTTTGCAGATTTCACCCATGTCTGCATGGGTTAAAATCCTACATTCCCAAAAACATGGATATCAGGTTAATGGCAACTGTGTGAGCGTGGTTGTGTGCATGAATGGGCCTTGCAATAAACTGGTATCCCATCCAGGGCTGAACTGTGCCTTGTGCTTAATGTGTGGGATGGATTCTCTACTCTACATGACTTTGAACTGGCTTAAGTGGGTTTGACATTGTATGTAGTAGGTGTCTATAGTATGTGTGTATGTATTGCTACACACGTGCTCATAGGGGGCTTCTTTGCGGCTCTGATAACGTAAAGACAATTGCCCTGTGACGAGAGTAGGTGCTGGCAATCACAACCGTGTCTTTCCATCTGCTGGTTCGAAGTACCACAGCCAAATGACTCCTGACCACTTCTGCGAATAACTCCCAAGCCACATCCATTTCTAGATCAGTTTATCATGGAATGCTGTAAACTGCGTTTCGTGTTTCTGCTGTCGATTTCTTGTTTTTAGCATTGAAGAGGACCGTGTGCAGATTGTTTGTGGGTTTGTGTGCTATTCTGATGCCTGACCTGGCCAGGATTCGTGCTGCACCTTCAGACACCTTGTGGTGATAAGGGAGTGAGTGCCAGGTGGGGTGGGGGTTCTGATACATGTATCAGTTTACAGCATTCCATGCAGTTCTTGCTCAGCGGTATACATAGGACAAACAATCAAAAAGAATCTTAACACTTATACAGGAACATCACAACGCCATCAGAAGAAAGGACTCACGATCATTGATCTATACGCATACTAAATCAACAGGACATACATTTAACTGGGACAATGTACAAGTAAGATTTAAAGCCAGTACTAAAAGTGCCAGAGAGCTGGCTGAATCTTGGCTATCAAATGAGAATGCCATCAACAGACACTTGGACATAAATCCAGCATATGCAAACTTAAGAAGAACATATTTGTAATAAACAAAACTTTACACCCAAACCCCCCCCCCCTCCTTCCTGATCACACTGACTTAGCCACCTCCCCACGTAATTTTTGCTATATGTTGCCTTTGATTCTTGTAAGTCTAAACATTATCCTCTGATGTAGACCCCTGACAGGGGTTGAAAACTCAGGAGTAAAAACTACTTTATGATAGATACGTGATTCATTTTTCTCCCTTTGTGGATCTCCAGCTACAAATATATACAGTGGTGTGAAAAACTATTTACCCCCTTCCTGATTTCTTATTCTTTTGCATGTTCATCACACACAATGTTTCTGATCATCAAACACATGTAACCATTAGTCAAATATAACACAAGTAAACACAAAATGCAGTTTTTAAATGATGGTTTTTATTATTTAGGGAGAAAAAAAATCCAAACCTACATGGCCCTGTGTGAAAAAGTAATTGCCCCCTTGTTAAAAAATAACCTAACTGTGGTGTATCACACCTGAGTTCAATTTCCGTAGCCACCCCCAGGCCTGATTACTGCCACACCTGTTTCAATCAAGAAATCACTTAAATAGGAGCTGCCTGACACAGAGAAGTACACCAAAAGCACCTCAAAAGCTAGACATCATGCCAAGATCCAAAGAAATTCAGCAACAAATGAGAACAGAAGGAATTGAGATCTATCAGTCTGGTAAAGGTTATAAAGCCATTTCTAAAGCTTTGGGACTCCAGTGAGAGCCATTATCCACAAATGGCAAAAACATGGAACAGTGGTGAACCTTCCCAGGAGTGGCCGGCCGACCAAAATTACCCCAAGAGCGCAGAGACGACTCATCCGAGAGGTCACAAAAGACCCCAGGACAACGTCTAAAGAACTGCAGGCCTCACTTGCCTCAATTAAGGTCAGTGTTCACGACTCCACCATAAGAAAGAGACTGGGCAAAAACGGCCTGCATGGCAGATTTCCAAGACGCAAACCACTGTTAAGCAAAAAGAACATTAGGGCTCGTCTCAATTTTGCTAAGAAACATCTCAATGATTGCCAAGACTTTTGGGAAAATACCCTGTGGACTGATGAGACAAAAGTTGAACTTTTTGGAAGGCAAATGTCCCGTTACATCTGGCGTAAAAGGAACACAGCATTTCAGAAAAAGAACATCATACCAACAGTAAAATATGGTGGTGGTAGTGTGATGGTCTGGGGTTGTTTTGCTGCTTCAGGACCTGGAAGGCTTGCTGTGATAGATGGAACCATGAATTCTACTGTCTACCAAAAAATCCTGAAGGAGAATGTCCGGCCATCTGTTCGTCAACTCAAGCTGAAGCGATCTTGGGTGCTGCAACAGGACAATGACCCAAAACACACCAGCAAATCCACCTCTGAATGGCTGAAGTAAAACAAAATGAAGACTTTGGAGTGGCCTAGTCAAAGTCCTGACCTGAATCCAATTGAGATGCTATGGCATGACCTTAAAAAGGCGGTTCATGCTAGAAAACCCTCAAATAAAGCTGAATTACAACAATTCTGCAAAGATGAGTGGGC
>JANRMT010062808.1:6816385-6833038 GCA_026402145.1 Polypterus bichir lapradei
ATATATATATATAACCCTGCACCTTAATTTGACCCTTGAGTAAGAGACAGATAGAACCAAGATGGGTTTAACTCTAGACATTCAAATCAATAGTACATATTTTTAATGGCAGAGGCAGATTTCTTTACTTTGGTATCTTCTGTTGTTTTCTGGTGACATTTAAATTGGGTTACTGGGCTAGTACCCAAGATCCTAAACCTGTGCCTGACCAGTCTGTTCACAGTATGTATTCATATCTTTTTGCAGCATGATGCCAAACTTCTGGTTAGCAAGAGTAAGACAGCACCAGAGGCAGATGGACAATTAAAACATTTTATTATTTAAACAAAACTGATGTAAACAGCAAAGAAAACATTCTCATTAACAAATTTTAAAAATCAGTTCAGATAATAGGTAAACATCCTAATACTTTCAAAACAAAAGTTTTGTTTGGCTGCAAGTACAACTGAATATGATTGGTAGCATATGAACATACCTCACAGGTGAGCCAGTGGTACTACTCAGTACTCAGTTATATAAAGAGCTATAAGAAGGATGAAGACATAGTGCATGTTCAGACAAAAAGCCTTCAGCAAATACAAAGGTGTTTTTTTTTTCCGAAAAGATTCTATTTCTGGTGACAACAAAAACATTTACATCACACACAAAAATGGAAACACCCTAACAGACTGTTAAGTGTAATCACAGTTTGGTGAAACTTTTTAAATCTCAGCTAACCTTGCAGCTATTTATAGCACAGTTACAAGGACACATTGTCAGACAGACAATATGGAGGAGCAAAGAGTAATTATTTAAACAGTTACATTAATGGATGACACCAATTTAGAAATTGTGATTAAACTACCAATTTTCGACATAGAGATCAAACAACAATATCTGCATAAATATTTGGTGAAGTGTTTTGAATTTACCACCAAGCTACTTGAGGTTTTGAGCGTCAAGATACTGAAACATTGACATTATTTATGCTGTGTGGAGGAAATTAAACTTTAACTTCACAAACAAGTCCCTCCTCTGACATATTTTGCATAGTCAGTGGAAGCTATATTGGGTGTGAAAATTTAAATGCAGATGCAATATGAAGATGAATTGCATCTATATGCTTAAATCACACTTTTTAGGTCCTGGGTTTCCTTTTGCCAGGGCTTTTTCTGTATTCAGTATGATGTATGTATGTGTTACAGCTTAACCCATTATAAATGTAATCCTCCTGGAAAGGAAAAAAAAATTAAATTGGCTTTATACTGTATCAGAAACATTTCTGCAGTTATCGTATTTTATAGTATAAACATTTTACTCAGTTTGATATATTTTAATGTTATATTACTGCTCAAAAGGAATGTCAAAAAACACAGCTGATAAGAATTCAGATATATTATTTCACCTTTAGCTTTGCCACCTTTGTCCACAAAGTTTTTTTCTAATTTTCAATAACCCCATACTCATTTCATTTTTGTAGATGATGTGGTAGAAGATAGTGGTTGGACAACATTTTTGGCTTGTTCAGCCCAGTATGCTTTTGTATGGTTAATGAGCTATGCTGTAATGACACTTTGCTTGTCCCTTTGTAAATGTATACTGTAATAGTTACCAAACATTAGACTGTTAAAAGTTACCACGCTTATTCAGTTTCGGGGAAGGCCCCTTAATATTCCGAAGTTTCTGTTTTTGATGGATGAGTGCCTCACCTTGGGGTGGTTAAATTGGTTTCACAATAGGATTTCTTTTCTTTACTAATGATGTTACAAAATTAAACACAGAAAATATGAATACGCAAACACTGCATATCTGAAAAGTCTGACAACAGTAATGCTTGAAACTGAAGCTTTGGACAAAGGCTGTAATAGTGGGCATAGACTGAATCATTAAATGTTTGTGATATTTTCTTTTCATTCATGCTACAGCAACATGGCAATCAAACAAAATGTTTATACTGCTGCATGATGGCAAAATATCAGTTATTTTATATATTATAAGCTGCCTGATTAGTTCCTTACTGACTTTTCTCATTTTATTATATTTTGAAAACAGATCAATAAACATTTTACAGATTATTGTTGAAAAATTGTATTTCTACTTGTCTGGACACCCATATCCTGGGGAATTCCTGTTCAGCTTAGTGCATTGGTGGGCAAGCAGTCACACAGAGCTCTCTTCTCCACTCCCAATAGAAGTGTTTCAGTCTGTTAAAGCAAAAAATGGAAAGTGTTAAATACTAGTACAAAAATTATATTTTGTGACAATTAGACTAAATGTGACAACATTTAATATTGTGTAAGGAAAACTGCACCAGAACAAACCTTCATAAAAATAGAACCTTCATTGGCCATACACTGACTAAACAAATCCTACTGGAGCAAGTCTACCATGATGTATTAGGTGGTCCTCTGTCATGCTAAGATGAGGCACAGCAATGCAGTGTCTTGTACAATGGATCTTTAAGATAACAAACAGTGAACACTTGGTGTTCTGCAACTTTCAAGAAACATTCCTACATTCAAAGTCAAGCATTGAAACTTTGTTACTTTTACAGTATAAAGAGAAGAAAATTAGCAAAATTATATAAACAGTACAGTATATATGTGTATATATATTTTTGTGTGTATATATATATATATATATATATATATGTGTATATATATTTTTGTGTGTATATATATATATATATATACTAATAAAAGGCAAAGCCCTCACTCACTCACTCACTCACTCATTCACTCACTCACTCACTCACTCACTCACTGACTGACTCATCACTAATTCTCCAACTTCCCGTGTGGGTAGAAGGCTGAAATTTGGCAGGCTCATTCCTTACAGCTTACTTACAAAAGTTGGGCAGGTTTCATTTCGAAATTCTACGCATAATGGTCATAACTAGAAGCTATTTTTCTCCATTTACTGTAATGGAGTTCAGCTGGAGGGGCGGAGTTTCGTATGACATCATCACGCCTCTCACGTAATCACGCATTACGTAGAAAGCCAGGAAGAGCTACAAAACGCGCTTTAGAAAACATGCATTATATAATTAAGAAGGCAGCGAAACAATTAGAAGCGAGCGAGTGACATATAAAACCATATTCAGCGGCTCACGTGAACTGATGCAGTGCGCAGACAAAAAGCAACAGTTCCAAAGAGTGCTGAACAAAAACCGAATTACACTGCTACGCTCAAATAGATAAACCACACGCCGTGGCGCAATAGTAAACCATTCGCCTGTAGCGCCCACGTCCGAGGTTCGATTCCCGAGAGGGGATGCACTAAGTATGTACGCGCGCTTCTCGATTTATTTTAACCTCGCATCCCCTTAGTTTGAGACGTATGAAAACGCATGCGGTTAACGCAGAAAGACAGATCACCTATTCACCTATTGAAGCTTCATGAATAATGGATACTTTATTCGCGATCAATGATTGTTTTGGTAAAGCCATACTCAGTGTATTCATTAGATGAACGTTAAAAAAGTAAGAGCGAGGGGACGGTAACTTACTGAAGCACACAAGCAAAACCACAATAGCACGCGGGCTCGATGTACTGTAGTGCGCGTCAACTAGATCTGACTTGCGCGATCACATTCCAAAAAATATTTCTTTTCAAGTTCTATTTAGTCCATATGAGTCAAACTCAAGGCCCACGGGCCACATCCGGCCCAGCGTGTAATTATATCCGGCCTGCGAGATCATTTTATATACTGTATTGTACTGTACTGTATTGTTATTAATGGCCCGGGGATATGAAGCGCTGGTAACACAATAAACTACAGATCCCATAATCCAGCGCCTCAGCTGCCTTGCCGAACACTTACCACGTTAATCAAGTCTAGCTTATGATGCTACAAGTTATTGCCAAGCTAGCCCACACGATGCCAAAGAGAAAAGGTGATTCTGAACATAGAGCCTTTAAAAACCGATGGGAGGCTGAGTATATGTTTACTGACATTGCCGGTAAACCCGTGTGTCTCATTTGTGGAACGTGTGTACAAAAACTGGGGTCTCCTTCCCAGCAAAAGTCAAGCAGCCAGCGCGCGCGCATAGCTGTGCTGGGATTTGAGACGCTGACTGCGGTTCTGCCTTAAGTCAAAGTGAGCACTTTTAATTTTTTTCATCCTCCCCCTGAGCTATAGCCCAGACAAGTGCAAACACGGGACCCCTTTTCTACACCACGGCAAAACAATATTAAGGCGATTCACACTTTCTTTTGCACGTATACGATTATGAGGTCCTCAGCTCGGATTATGAAGACACGCACACGAGTGAAGGACTGACAGTGCCATCACAGCCGATTAATGGCAGAGACGTCTCACCAGTCTACACAAGACCCACCGTGACTGTCCCCAAAAGGCGATCATAACGTCACCGAACACATCTCTCTATACTATATAAAAGAAAAATGGGATCAACTACCGAGAGATGATCCATATACATTTTAGCTGCTGTTAGTACTACTTACCTGTTCTGTTATACCGTCTTTTAAAATGTAGTTTACCCGCAACCACTCGAGTAGTGCTCAATGTACCTGTACTTCTTAAAATGTTAATGTTTTACTGTTTAATAACTAATAGACTATATTTTATTATTTTTCCCTTGCACTCAGTCACCAAAGCTATACACACACATATAGACACATACATATATATACACATATATATACCTGTGTGTATGTTTGTATGTATGTGTATATATATATATATACACACACACCTATCTACATTTTATATATATATATATATATATATATATATATATACAGTGTATATATATATATATACACACACACACACACATACACACACACACATATATAATTTGTGTGTCTGTATGTATGTATGTGTGTGTATATATGATGTAGATAGATATGTATATATATATGTGTATATGTAGATATCTAATGTATATACATATGTATATATTTATATAGATATGAAGATATGTATGTGTATATATATATATATATAGATATAGATATGGGAACAACACTCATATCAATGACAAAACAATTACATTAACAATCATGTTACGTTATTTTTTACATTTTTCCTTTTCTTTTTCATACCTTCTTTAACACACTACTTCTCCGCTGCGAAGCGCGGGTATTCTGCTAGTATATATATACAGTACAGGCCAAAAGTTTGGACACACCTCCTCATTCAATGTGTTTTCTTTATTTTCATGACTGAAGGCTTTTGAATTTTAGTACTTTCATTATCTCTAACCTGCTCTGCATGTGTATCGTGTCAACGTTGGAACCTCTTTACGACGTTCTACTGGCCCTTCTGTGGTTAAATCTCTTGGCACAAAGTCTTGTCTTGTGGGACTTGAAAGTATCTCTTTGAAAAAGTCACGTCTCACCCCAGGCTAAAATGTCTTGTCTCGTCCCAGTTTTTTTTTTTTTATAATAGATATATCCTTATATATAATTTGGTACTATCCGTATGTATGGTGTTTGCGTCAATACCCCGTATGTATGGTGTTCGCGTCAATACCCCATATGTATGGTGTTCGCGTCAATACCTCGACTCAATACAAGTTAGAACCATGCAATGGGACTCTGCCTCTGTAGTTAGAACATAACGTGGCAAACGCGGACGCAGTATTGCATGATTGGCTAAGAATGTTCGAATGCTTCAGTGACGCCGCTGGACGGCCGAGTATAGTAAGTCAGTGTTGGTTCGAGCAGATAACAGTAAGTTCGGTTGGTTTTTGGAATGTTGGTTTGGTGGGGTGTACTTTCCAGGACTAACATCGTCGACTGACTAAAGCCGTTCGACAGCTCCGGAACCGTAAGTAATTTAGAACGTATTGCCATTTGCTTGGTACATCGAAATCTATCTTTGGGCAGTTCGGTTTTGGCATCTGTCCTTCTGACATCCATTGGCAAACTGAGTAATGATGGCTGGGTAATAACAACGGTCATTGTTTAAATTTTAGCCGATCTCAGATCTGCTAATGACCACGCCAACATAATTATTACTCCGACTCCGATTAGAGTCACAAAATACGGTTTGTTTTGAAAATTTGTTTGCCGGAAAAAATCAAATGAGGTGCGCTGAAGAGCTGAGTTCATGTCTTGCAGCCCCGTTTAAACAGGAAGCTCTTCATTACATCGGCCAAAAAGGTCTATTTTAAGCACAAATCAGTGCCATGATAACAAAATAATTTCAAGGAAATAAAAAACAAATAATTCTTTGCTGAGAAAGTATGGATTTCACAAACGTAGAATTTGTAGCCCAATTCGATCGGGCTCCCAGTCACTAGTATATATACTGGGGGAGAGAGAATCGCTAAGGAACTACCTTCCCTGAGACACTAGAGGGCAGCACTCCTGGGTAGCTGTGGCACTACCGATTCCCACAAGGCATGCCAGGACTTTGAGTCTGGTACTGCCCTGTTGGGTTCTGTGGGGGCCACCAGGGAAAGCTGGCATGCCCTACATAACTTCTCAAAAAAATTAAAGGAACACTTTGAAAACACATATCTCAATAGGGAAAAACATCATGCTGGACATCTATACTGATATGGACTGGGTAGTGTGTTAGGAACTAAAGGAAGCCACATCATTTGATGGAAATGAAAATTTTCAACCTACAGAGGGCTGAATTCAAAGACACTCCAAAAATCAAAGTGAAAAAATGATGTTGCAGCCTAGTCCATTTTGCCAAAATTTCATTGCAGCACCTCAGAATCATACTCAGTAGTTTATATGGCTCCCACGTGCTTGTATGCATACCTGACAATGTCGGGGCATGCTCCTAATGAGACGACAGATGGTGTCCTGGGGGATCTCCTTCCAGATCTGAACCACGGCATCACTGAGCTCCTGGACAGTTTGAGGTGCAACCTGGCGGCATCAGATGGACTGAAACATAATGTCCCAGAGGTGTTCTATTGGATTTAGGTCAGGCGAGCGTGGGGGCCAGTCAATGGTTTCAATTCCTTCATCCTCCAGTAACTGCCTGCATACTCTCACCACATGAGGCCGCGCATTGTCATGCACCAATAGGAACCCAGGACCCACTGCACCAACATAAGTTCTGACAATGAGTCCAAGGATTTCATCCCAATACCTAATGACAGTCAAGGTGCTGTTGTCTAGCCTGTAGAGGTCTGTGCATCCCTCCATGGATATGCCTCCTCAGACCATCACTGACCCAACTCCAAACTGGTCATGCTGAACGATGTTATAGGCAACATAACATTCTCCATGGCTTCTCCAGACCCTTTCACATCTGTCACATGTGCTCAGGGTGAACCTGCTCTCATCTGGGAAAAACACAGGGCGCCAGTGGTGGACCTGCCAATTCTGGTATTCTATGGGAAATGCCAATCAAGCTCTGTGGTGCCAGGCAGTGAGCACAGGGCCCACTAGAGGACGTCAGACACTCAGGCCACCTTCATGAAGTCTGTTTCTGATTGTTTGGTCAGAGACAGTCACACCAGTGGCCTGCTGGAGGCCATTTTGTAGGGTTCTGGCAGTGCTAATTCTGGTCCTCCTTGCCCAACGGAGCAGATACCGGTCCTGCTGATGGGTTAAGGACCTTCTACAGCCCTGTTCAGCTCTCCTAGAGTAACTGCCTGTCTCCTGGAATCTCCTCCATGCTCTTGATACTGTTGTATACCTGGATTAATTCTATGAATCATCTGCAAGATTTAAGTTAAAGTTTATTATTTTAATCATAGTAATAATGATGAGAATGTACTCAATTTTTAACATGAAATTCATGTTCTGTGCTTAAAAATCAGTAGCTAATTTAACAATATGATTTTTGCAAACAATATGTCTGCTTTAAAAGAATATCCATTGATTACATTCAAAAATATGCATTGTATTCCACACTTAAAGAAATACATGCTAAAGAAATACATGCTTTAGAAATTGAGTATCTAACTTACTCCTCCTACGGCTGACATTCGCATTTATTCAAGAGCTGAATAGCTTTAGCAACCCCACTTGGCTATACATTTTTTAATTTAAGTATTAAGCAGGGTCTATACAGATTTTAGCTCTAATTTCATCATTGTAGTTATCATATTTATACTTTTTTACTGTATGACATGCCACTAGAGAAGTCATTGATCACCAATTAATAACTGATACTAATTACATCACTGCCTGAACAAAACGATTGCTACCAATCATTACCTATTTGTGTATGATTTCTCTTAGAACAAGCCTCAAATCAAATTAGAGAAATGCTTTCAGTAAGTTTACAAATTAGAGAAATGATTTAATTAAGTTTACAACATTTATGTATTTTGGATTGTTAGCACTGACCTGATGAAACAATCCAAAGGGGTTGCATTTTAAAAAGTGCTAAAATATCTGACTGCTTCATACTAAGGAACAATTCAACTCCTCTGTAGTTTCTAATTTACCTATGTCTTTTACATGATCTGAACTAAAAATAATAATAAAAATTATATCTCACTGATGAATTATAGATCTTACATATGAAAAGAACTGATTTGTATTCCAAAGTGATAACACAAATATATAACTACTTCCTAATTATTGTTAGTAAGATGCTATATAAATAAAAAGTATAATAATAATAATATTATTATTATTGTTAATATTATTATTTTTATTAGTGGTTAGCTCTGTTGACTCACTGGTTCAGAGTCCTGGGATCAAATCCAACCCCTTGCATGACATGCCCTGGCTACCCCAGATAACCAAAATGTTTAACATTAATTATATCTCTATACTGTACATTTTTTCTGGGGTAAAAACCTGAATCTGGTGATTGTCTGTGTTGAGGCTGCACAATTTGCTGTACCATCAAAAATCTTAAATTGGATGAAACTAATTTGATAATATATGGATGAAATTCTTGAAACAATTAAATATTAAACATATAATAATATGGCAATGTGTGATCCACATTTTACCCAACACATAAAATTATCACATCAGTGTCTCAGTCTAGGAATTTGCTCTGTGGTGTCGCTTTCAAGTGCTGCCCAAGCTTTAAGATAATATATAGTATGATGTGAGAAACTGTTGCTATTGCTAACATGAATAAACTATATTGAAACAAACAAGGTAGTCCATAACAGTACATAAGGTCACAAGTCCTGTTTCATAAATTGTGCTAATCCAGGACCCTGCACAGTTTCTCTTTCACCCTTAATTAATCCTTGCATTTTCAAAAGATAAAAGAGTGCTTTGTTGATAGGCCTCCCCCTTCGTGCCTGTGATCTTTTTTTAACAGCAGGCGTCAAGCCTAGGTCCAGATTTTTTGAAGCTTGTTCTTATTTAAGGTATTCTGTGGCTATATGTCACAACAGGGTCAATCCTGAAAAGTAATTATTGCAAGGTATCAACCCACCCAGGATTTGGAGCCATTCCATTACAGGACACATTTACAAGCACACCAACACTCACAATTTGGCAAAACCTAACATGTACTTCTTTGGGATATCTTCTTCTTCTTTCGGCTGCTCCTGTCAGGGGTCGCCACAGCGGATCATCTTTCTTCCATATCTTTCTGTCCTCTGCATCTTGTTCTGTTACACCCATCACCTGCATGTCCTCTCTCACCACATCATAAACCTTCGCTTAGGCCTTCCTCTTTTCCTCTTCCCTGGCAGCTCTATCCTTAGCATCCTTCTCTCAATATACCCAGCATCTCTCCTCTGCACATGTCTAAATCAATGCAATCTCGCCTCTCTGACTTTGTCTCCCAACTGTACAACTTGACCTAACCCTCTAATGTACTCATTTCTAATCCTGTTCATCCTCGTCACGCTCAATGCAAATCTTAGCATCTTTAACTCTGCCACTTCCAGCTCTGTCTCCTGCTTTCTGGTCAGTGCCACCATCTCCAACCCATATAACATAGCTGGTCTCACTACCGTCCTGTAGACCTTCCTTTTCACTCTTGCTGATACCCGTCTGTCACAAATTACTCCTGACACTCTTCTCCACCCATTCCACCCTGCCTGCACTCTCTTTTTCATCTCTCTTCTACAATCCCCATTACTCTGTACTGTTGATCCCAAGTATTTAAACTCATCCACCTTCACCAACTCTACTCCTTGCATCCTCACCATTCCACTCTCATTTACACACATGTATTCTGTCTTGTTCCTACTGACCTTCATTCCTCTCCTCTCTAGAGCATATCTCCACCTCTCCAGGGTCTCCTCAACCTGCTCCCTACTATCGCTACAGATCACAATGTCATCAGCAAACATCATAGTCCACGGGGTCTCTTGTCTAATCTTGTCTGTCAACCTGTCCATCACCATTGCAAATAAGAAAGGGCTCAGAGCCGATCCCTGATGTAATTCCACCTCCAACTTGAATGCATCTGTCACTCCTACCGCAGACCTCACCACTGTCACACTTCCCTCATACATATCCTGTAAAACCATTACATACTTCTCTGCCACTCCCAACTTCCTCATACGATACCACAGCTCCTCTCAAGGCACCCTGTCATATGCTTTCTCCAGGTCCACAAAGACGAAATGCAGCTCCTTCTGGCCTCCTCTAAACTTCTCCATCAACATCCTTAGAGCAAACATTCCATCTGTGGTGTTCTTTCTTGGCATGAAACCATACTGCTGCTCACTAATCATCACCTCACTTCTTAACCTAGCTTCCACTACTCTTTCCCATAACTTCATGCTGTGGCTCATCAATTTTATTCCCCTGTAGTTACTGCAGTCCTGCACATCCCCCTTATTCTTAAATATTGGCACCAGTACACTTCTTCTCCACTCCTCAGGCATCCTCTCACTTTCCAAGATTCAATTAAACAATCTGTAGCCATTTAAATAATGTCAAACTCTACACAGGCAGTGGCTGGGGTAAATTAGAAAAGAAAATTCTGAAGCTGTGTCTTAATACATTGCAATACTTTGTTTCGCATAGGTCACTTGAGCTGTGAGGCATATATGCAAACTACTGTGCAGCGCATTCAAAGTCATTAACAGAAAGTCAAGCTTAATACATTGTGTTATTGTAAGGCACTTAACTATTTCTTTAATACTGTATATTGGTGGTACAGGGTAAAATGTAACATATCACTTTTAATTCCATAACCTGTGTCTCTTATGTTTTGGCAGTGTGGCCTAGTGACTAAGCAATTTTACCGTTATTTTACTTAATTTATCAAATGTAAACAAAAAAATATATTGTTGTACTACAGATGAGTATTTCTATGAAACACACCAATATAGCAATGAATTCCAGCTAAACGAAAGCATTCAGTTCAGATCAGTGCAGCAATTCCAATATACACAAGAATAATGAATGATAAAATACCAAAAAAATGAAACTCATTACACAATGTAGAATGAAGCTGTTTAAAATAACAAGAGACAGAAATAATTACTCAATTTAAAAATCAGAACTGGCACACTCAATAAAAAACAAAAACACTTACTCTTGAGTCTAGGTTAAATGCAGTCTTCCTTAAGTCCTGCAGTGCCCTCTGCATGAATTCAAATGCATGACAATCCACACAGGGACGACCTAAAGTAATACAAAAAAAAAATAGCAGCATTAGAAGCATAGAAGCACAAGAGGAACTAAACCAGGATATGGTTATTCACATACTCACATCTGGATACTTTAAAGATGTTAATTAACATAACTAACCTAAGATGTGGCGCCAGTTTGTTTCAGGACCATAAATACATACTGTTCTGTATGGGGTATAGTGGGTACAGAAAAAAGATGATTAAAGGCTTTATAAAGTGGAAATACCTTTCCTCTATTTTTAATTCTTTTGAAGGCTGCATACTGATTAATTAGAAGATTAATATTTGCTATTAATAAATTATACCTAAAAACAGTGTATCGAGTTTCTGAATTTATCATCATGTCTCCACTTTGTTCCACTCTGCTTCGTTAATTAATTTTACATCTATAATATACACTCACCTAAAGGATTATTAGGAACACCATACTAATACGGTGTTTGACCCCCTTTCGCCTTCAGAACTGCCTTAATTCTACATGGCATTGATTCAACAAGGTGCTGAAAGCAGTCTTTAGAAATGTTGGCCCATATTGATAGGATAGCATCTTGCATTTCATGGAGATTTGTGGGATGCACATCCAGGGCACGAAGCTCCCGTTCCACCACATCCCAAAGATGCTCTATTGGGTTGAGATCTGGTGACTGTGGGGGCCATTTTAGTACAGTGAACTCATTGTCATGTTCAAGAAACCAATTTGAAATGATTCGAGCTTTGTGACATGGTGCATTATCCTGCTGGAAGTAGCCATCAGAGGATGGGTACATGGTGGTCATGAAGGGATGGACATGGTCAGAAACAATGCTCAGGTAGCCCATGGTATTTAAACGATGCCCAATTGGCACTAAGGGGCCTAAAGTGTGCCAAGAAAACATCCCCCACACCATTACACCACCACCACCAGCCTGCACAGTGGTAACAAGGCATGATGGATCCATGTTCTCATTCTGTTTACGCCAAATTCTGACTCTACCATTTGAATGTCTCAACAAAAATTGAGACTCATCAGACCAGGCAACATTTTTCCAGTCTTCAACTGTCCAATTTTGGTGAGCTCGTGCAAATTGTAGCCTCTTTTTCCTATTTGTAGTGGAGATGAGTGGTACCCGGTGGGGTCTTCTGCTGTTGTAGCCCATCTGCCTCAAGGTTGTGCGTGTTGTGGCTTTACAAATGCTTTGCTGCATACCTCGGTTGTAACGAGTGGTTATTTCAGTCAAAGTTGCTCTTCTATCAGCTTGAATCAGTCGGCCCACTCTCCTCTGACCTCTAGCATTAACAAGGCATTTTCGCCCACAGGACTGCCGCATACTGGATGTTTTTCCCTTTTCACACTATTTTTTGTAAACCCTAGAAATGGTTGTGCGTGAAAATCCCAGTAACTGAGCAGATTGTGAAATACTCAGACTGGCCCGTCTGGCACCAACAACCATGCCACGCTCAAAATTGCTTAAATCACCTTTCTTTCCCATTCTGACATTCAGTTTGGAGTTCAGGAGATTGTCTTGACCAGGACCACACCCCTAAATGCATTGAAGCAACTGCCACGTGATTGGTTGATTAGATAATTGCATTAATGAGAAATTGAACAGGTGTTCCTAATAATCCTTTAGGTGAGTGTATGTTGGGACAGTGCAATGAGTTCTTTTATCACAGGTCTGAATTTTAGTTTGGGTACATATTAGTGGAGCATATGCTCTCAATGAGTCTGATCTGGATAAGTTGGTTCCAAGATATACAGTATGGAGAGATGAAAAATTTATATTTATAAAATGTCCAATTAAAATTTATATATATGAAGTCTATGTAATGTCTTCTTATTTTATATATAAAAGTATATACGAGTATATGCAGTACAATATGTATATTGTATATAAAAGTAGTATGAAACCAAACAAGTTAAAAACATCAGGTCAAAACCTAGATCACAATGTTAGTATGAAGACAGCCCCAGAAAATAGTCACCCACAGTACATAAAGGATTATGAGATCTTGCTTTTTAAATTGTCTGCTTATTTATTGTGCAGAGAAATACCAGTAGTCTGAGTTACATAAAGTATAAGTTTAAGTGTATAACATCCAGTAACATAGTGAAGCCTGGTTAATACCAGTGTGGATATCACAGTCACACACATGATCGATATCTGTATGGAGTTTGTACCTTCACCCAGTGTCTGCATGGGTTTTCCTTGATGTATCCCAGTTTTTCTCTCACATGTCCTTAGACATATTTGTCAAGTTAATTAGTAATTCTAAATTGGCCACATGAGTGTGGCTATGCGAGTAGAACCTGTAAGAAACTGGTAACCTGTAAGGGGATGTTTTCCTTCTTGTACTTAACATGGCCAGGATGAGCCCCAGGTCTCTGCACCTCAGAATTGAATTAAGCAGGTTGTAGATTGTTAATGGAAATGTTTAACTAGAGTTTGACATGGATTACTATTGCCCTAAGACAAGACAAGACAAATAGTCCTTTAAAAAAGGACACATTGTAGGCTACAGCATGTGTTTGTGAACAAATTGTCATAAGGAGATGTGGCATGTGGTATGAGGGCAACAGCTGATTCACTCAGTGATTTACAGCTTGGCTGATACTTTCTCTAATTTACATTAACAGCACAGGTTGAGGTAGTGAACAAATATGTGAAATGTACTGTACAGGTGACCTCAAAACCAGATAGATGTCAGCTCTGCTGCCAAGCTGTTCTCCTGCATAGGGAAAAGTCATCTGAGATATTTTGAAATCTTAGAATCATAGAAAGACTCTGTCATCAGACTGGATGGCCCAGCACAGATTCTACAATAGAATTCCCAGAGGGCATCCCAGTTGGCCTAGGTCTATGTGACTTACAATTGATCATGGACCTCTCAAAGGTTTATTTTCTCCATTGGTGCCACTAAGGTTTTTTGTTTTCCTCTCCTCTACTGTGAACTGCCTATAATTCAACAATTAAGTAATGGAGAAATATTGTTGGTTTCCATTTATGTTAATCCATTTCAAACTACTTTGTTTTCCTGTGTGTTTAAACAAATTTTGTTTTTATGTGTACTAATTCTGCATTTAGTAATCTGTATATTTTATACTTACCGATTACCTAGGCTTTTGTTACAGTGCTCTGTGCCTGCACTCAGTGAAAAGCGCTTGACAAAAATAACCTAAATTGAATAAACTGAGTAGTGTGGAGACAGGAGATAAACCTGAACAATCTTCAAGGAACACCTGAACAATCTTTATGGACAAACTATGTTTTATCCTCTGTGTTTCACTTCCTCAAAGAAATTGGCAGGCCATGAGCCAGGACCTCCAAGTCAGGAAGCAGCACCCTGTGCAATTGGGCTAAAGGAATGTTCCTTCCCAGAAAAGTGATTAGGTCGAGTTGTGACTTTTAGATTGTAGTTGGGAAAGTCCCATACTACACAGTGCTTAGCTCTGCTTCTCTGAGTCTAATTGCACCATATATACCTTCTTCTTCTTTTGGCTGCTCCCATTAGGGGTTGCCACAGCAGATCATGTTTTTCCATATCTTCCTGTCCTCTACATCTTGCTCTTTCACAACCACCACCTTCATGTCCTCTCTCATCACACCCATAAACCTTCTCTTAGGCCAACACTTAGAAACTGCAGGTTAATGTAGAAATAGCTATTAAACATTTTAGATTTTTTGTATCATTTTGAGACAGTAACTGTATGAAGATCATTTGTACTGGGATGCACATTGTTGGGGTTGGGTGTTTGAAACACTCAGGCCTGAAATAAGAGAAAAGTGTCCCAAAAGACAACAGAATACAGAGTCAGACAGCAGCCTCAAACTACAGAATTGGAGAAGAGCTTATGAAATGTATGATAGCCCAATGAGGTTCCAGTGAAAGAGACACATAAGGAAACCTACTTTTAAAGGAGTAATGAAGTACTGAAGAAGTGGGCCAAGCTATAGGCTGACCACATCCTGGTTACTAAAACTGCACCTTTGTAACAATAACAGATCAAAATTAAAGATTTTTTTTTACAATGTACTTATGTGTCATCCAGAGGCAACTGGATAAACTCTTCCTAGATGACATGTCTGCATCATGAAGGAGAAATTATACATTTGGCTGGGACTGGCTCCAGCAGACCCCCGTGACCCTGTAGTTAGGATATAGCGGGTTGGATAATGGATGGATGGATGGATGGATGGAAAGG
The DNA here is from genome assembly GCA_026402145.1 of Polypterus bichir lapradei. NCBI lineage: Eukaryota > Metazoa > Chordata > Cladistia > Polypteriformes > Polypteridae > Polypterus > Polypterus bichir. The sequence goes on from JANRMT010062808.1 coordinate 6,832,052, forward strand.
CCAAATATCAACAGACACTAGCCAAGTGAAACAGTGATCAGAATTTTCTGAACAAAATAAGTAAAATTCTGTGAACAGCATAAATGACAAATAACCATATGAATCATTTAATTAAGCCTACTGTAGCTCTTCATGGTCTAAATGTTTAGTAGTATGGCTTGTAGGAGGACTTTCAGGTATTGCTTTTGCCAGTTGTTGCCACAAGCCAGCTAGTTAAAAAAGAACTGGAAGTCAAGCTTCAATTTATGCACCAGCTTAAGACAGAAATTTAAAAAAGCTTAATGTCGTCTCCCTTCAACAAAACTGGTCCTGTGATCTACTTGAAGTATGAAATCATGTTTTGCTGTTGTTACAAAAAGATGTATAAGTAAAGTTAATTAAAAGTATTTGTTTTTTAATAATTAAAATCAATAATGTCAAGCTCATTTCAAAGAAAAACACACTGTATGTTTTAAAGTCTCATGTACAGGATACTGATTTGTTGCATAAAATTTTAAATGGAGTGTGTTGTGTATCAACTTTCATTTTAAATATACACATATATAACTTCTATAGCTCATTTCTAATATTTGTATTTATGTGCTTTATCATGTATTGAAATTAATTTTGCTTTGCACTTTGTTAGTTGGCTTTGGGTTGTCATGTGTACTTGGTATGGTGGCCAGTGATGATGCGATACATGCAAAGTAATATATAAAAGAAGGTTTGATAGACTAAGTTAGTATTTTCAGACTTGAGTTTGATTACTGAGTTGGTCACTTTCTGTGTGGTGTATGTATTTTATATCCACCGGGGTTTCTTCCACATTCAGAAGATGTACATACATGTTCAGTGTGTTTGTCAGCATGTTTCTGTGACTAGCATCTCAAAAAGGGTGGCTCCTTACCTTACATCTGTTGCTACCTAGCATAAGCTCTTTTTGACCTTGTAAAGCATAATTGATAGATAGATAGATAGATAGATAGATAGATAGATAGATAGATAGAT
>JANRMT010062808.1:6833048-6877089 GCA_026402145.1 Polypterus bichir lapradei
GATAGATAGATAGATAGATAGATAGATAGATAGATAGATAGATAGATAGATAGACAGGCATATACATTGATTCTGACTTTAAGCATAAAAAATTGTGAGCACTAAACAAATGAAAATTCACTATTTTAAACACATTTTAAATCGTTTCTAATTCTTACAGTCTTGCTACACAAGTGAACATATTAGACCCAAGTCATGATTTATGGTTCTAAAAAACTTCTCTGACTACATTTTCTTCACTCTTCTCCACAAAGTGAAGACCAGATAAAACCCAAAATACCAAAATTTAATAAGGTCTAACATGTGTCTTTGGAATGTGTCAGAAAAGCCAATGTTCCAAGAAACAAAAAACACAGAACCTGGAACAGCATGCGGATTGCACAGGTACTGTGGCAAGGGTAGGAATCCGACTATGTGCTATGAAGCAGTGAGACAATAAAGCTAACCACATTGCTATTATTCTTTTATAATTTAAGTTGTGAAATGTTTCATTTTTCAGACTTTGCTCTTGTCATCTTCTTGTTAACTGAGATATTATTTTTAAAAGGGAAAATTGAGAAAACTACTCACATAATAAGACCCCATCAACAGACCTTTGGGACTCAATCCGTCTACCCGCTCAGTTCAAGTTCACTTCAGTTTCACACTATTTTCAGCATCTTCTTCCAGTGCCTACTATGGAATTCCCAGATACCCTTACACCAGTCAAGAAATAAATATTTCTAGCATGTCCTGATTTGCCCATGGTATCCTCCCATAGGGCTGTGCCTTTTACACAACTTTTGTGCGCAAACAGCTGGCTCTTCATGATCCAGAGAACCATCGTTCTACACTGAGGTCCTCACAAACAGCAGAGTTTCTCACCCTATTAAATCAAACATATTTTTTATATTATTCAGCATATGCTAATGGTGTGGTGACATGGTGGTGCAGTGCTTAACATTGCTACTTCACTGAACCAGTATCCCGTGTTCAAATCCTGTGCCTACCTATTGTTCATGTGGTGCTTGCACATTCTTTTCCTGGGTTTTCCTCCTCCCACATGCCCAAAGATGTGCATGCCAGGCTAACTATCAAATCTAAAATTAGCCCCAATGTAAGTGTGAGCAAGGATGTGTTAGTGGGCATTGCAGTGGACTGGCACCATATTGTGCCTTGTGCACAGGTGCTACTAAGATTAGTAATTTTGAGAATGTTATGTTCTGTATAGTGTGGTGCAGTGGTAGCATTACTACCTTGCAAGAAGGCGATTTGGGTTCATGTCCCAGGACATTCCTGAGTGGAGTTTAGATACCATATTCTCCTTGTGTCCACATAAGTTTCCTCTAAGTGTTCTGGTTTCCACCAAAATTTCAAAGACATGCAGGTCGGATGCATTTGTGTGTGTGCAGGTTTGTGACTGTGTGTATGTGTGTTCTCCATGTAATGGACTGGCGCCCTGTTCAGGGATTTTTCTTGCCTTGTTTCCCTATGGTTTCTGAGACAGCCTCTAGCTTCTCCATGATTTTGAACTTAAAGAATGGATTAAGAAAATGAATGGATGAATGTTCTGTATACTGTAATCTTTTAAACTGTATTGTTTACAAATAATAAAGTGTCAAGCACTACAGGTCAGAAGTAAAAATTTGGGAAAAAAATGTGCTCATGCTTTCTCAACCTACTGACACTGTTTACACTGCCTAGTTACTATTTGTGAGAACCTTTTTAATTCAAAGCAATTGGCACTGTCTTCATAGCATACTCAAATTTAAATGAATACAGTGGTCTAATGCTTTTGCTAAAAATTTTGCTAATAAAAATAATGATATAAATCTATTCATTTATTTTCTAAATCCACTTTATTCATTATCTATTAGCAGGACGCCCGCCGATCGCCTAGGGACACGAGTGCATTATTAAACGTGTGTTAGCAACACAACTGGATGATGACAGAATAGCTTAATATTTAGTCAACATCCACCAGCCACCTCCTCAGAACATCCCACTGGAATCCTCAAAACATAACCTGAGGAACTGAAGCTTGAATTGATCCGACAGTTACAGAAAAAGAAAAGATACTCACTTTCCGCTGGAATGACAGTGCCGGCCTCTGGGCTACTTGCGCGTATTGGCTTCACCCATATCGATGCCATCAGTGCCACCGTGAGCACCAAAAAGAGCATAGGCTGCGAGACTGGAGGAAGCGCCATGGCCGGGGTCCGCCGCGGAGCTCTGCCAAGGCTGTAAATGATAAGCAACGATAAAGCATAGGGCTTTAAACATTTAAGCCAACATGACAGCATGCGAAAACATGGCACAGACAGAACAAAGACCTGAAGCGGCGTCATGTACAAAATACAGGTAGCTAAATAACATTATAAAATGCTGTCATTCAAGATTGACCAATATAAGGCATTGTTAAGCACCTGATCCTCAAAACCAATAGGTAAATCAGTATAGCTGTTCTGTATTTTTAAATCTGCCAGCGTCCGATTAAAGCCATCAGGAATCTCTTTCACAAAAGAGAAGAACCCCCACCTCATACCAGCCGTTTACCTTTGGGAGTCGAAGATGCACACAGAAATTGGCAGGAGTGTCAACCAATCAAACGCTCCGCGCGCCGGTTTTACAAAACGCAAAATTGAATGAAAATACGGATTGATCCCTTACGGCCACCGTTCAAAATGTAATCGTATTGTAAAGCTTCTTTGCCGGGAATGGGATACTGTGACTGCGAGTGTGTGTGTGTGTGTGTGTGTGTATGTGTCTGTGTCTTACTCGTACGGAGACAAAGGGAAAATAGATAATTACAGCTCGATCTGTTAGCAGTTTAATTCACCTGTCGAATGATGCAATCTGTAGCAAAAAGCATGTAATATGTCTAGAAGTCCATATTTATAGCTTGTAAAAATACAAGGATTTACAGATGGTCAATGGACATAACTGGAAACGAAAGATGTCCATTTAAGATAAAAAATACATTTTGCAGGAAAATATCACCGTGAAATATATGTAACCAGTATAATATGTAAAGGATGCATTACTTTTAATATGTTTAAAAATCAAAAAATATTTAATTTAGTAATGGGACACCAAATCCGAGTTCAACAATCAAGCAAAATAATGAATGGTACTACCACGAGAATCATCCATCCGTTATCCAACCCGCTATATCCTAACTACTGGGTCACGGGGGTCTGCTGGAGCCAATCCCAGCCAACACAGGGCACAAGGCAGGAAACAAACCCCGGGCAGGGTGCCAGTCCACCCACACAACCATCACAATTTAGAATCGCCAATGCACCTAACCTGCATGTCTTTGGACTGTGAGAGGAAACCGGGGTACCCGGAGAAAACCCACGCAGACAACATGCAAACTCCACGCAGAGAGGACACGGGAAGCGAACCCAGGTCTCCTAACGGCGAGGTAGCAGCGCTACCCACTGCGCCACCGTGGCGCCCACCTTGAGAATCAAAAATAGGAAAAAAAGTAATTACGTGGTAAATTTTAATATGCCAAAACTTCGGCTTAAACATTGAGATGTGATGTGTTTACTGCACAATTCAAGACATTTTATTAAGCAATGTTATATGTGATTACAAGGCTTTATTAGTACTAAATCCCGCATGGAATGTATGCATCCTTTGTTTCAGTTTACAGACCTGTTAGTGCTTATTAGTAGAAGTAGAATATTTTAAGATTTTAAAAGTAAGCATAAGTAATCAAATTGTCTCTTACATTGTATTATCATTTACAATGTGCTAGTGCTTCACTTGTAGAAACACAAAAGTTATTCTGTCATGATTTGTAGTTGGTAGACTTTGAACCTTTATCCTTTACAGTACAAAAGCTTACTATCTAAGTTTAATTACCGATACATAGAATTGCTGGTATTCAATCAGTGTTGGGTATTTGATTTGTAAACAGTACTGGTGGAATGGAGGTTTATGAAGATAAATGGATGAGTGGATGGACACATAACAAGTGGCTTTGCTGCCTTCTCTTAAAATGTGTTTCAATCCATGAAACGTTTTGACAAAACTGAGTCATTCAGCCCAGCATTGCTAACAATCCTTAATCAGAAAACTTTTAAATATATTGTCATGTTAAGATTTGAATGTCATCAAAGTTGTCTACTATACTGCTTCGTTTCTTATTACACATTATGGTATAATGTACAAATAAACAATTTTATCATGAAGCTTTCATTTCTGCTCCTGTACTCTAATTTTAAAAATTACATTTAAAGTAACATCTGGCATCCTTTCAGAAACTAAAATATCGTTGTTGTCACCTTTCATTATTGTTTTGCTTAAAGTGAAAGGATTGAACCTTTTTTTATAGCTAATACCCTACAGTCACTCTGAACCTTTTCTAGCCTTTGGACAATAGGAGGAAACTGGAGCACCCAGAGGAAACCCACAGAGAGACAGGGAGAACCCAAGGCAGCAGCACTACACTGCGCAACCATGCTAACAGTATAAATATATAGTAAGTTAAATGTAACATTTTACAAGAGATAAAATTAGCATCTTTAGGGAAAATATGTACTGGCAAGTATTGCTATCACATTCTTTCTGACTGCCAAATGCACGACATCAGGTGCTGCAGTCATGTTCACTATACATTCCTATCATTGATCTAAATGGCTTGTGTCATTTTATCTGGGCATTCATAAACACCAAGCACTACCTTCACATCATTCTTCTGTGCAGTATCATAAGCACATTCTATTTGTTAATAGAAAGCATCCCTGTTTTCTTTGTCACCATCTTTTATGGACACATTTTAATATAAAATTATTTTGCTCTGATACTGATGATTTATCCTAAGAGTAACTTCTTCAAATGCCTACTAATAACAAGTCCATTGCAAAATGTTATTTTTATATTATCACTGTAGAATTGTGCTTTCCAATATCTATGGTGACATTTTTTCTTGCACAGATTTCAGTATATGGTATTTGCTCAACTGTTGTCTTGACTTTCAAAGGCTCCTGGCCATTATAGGCTAAAACATTCCATGTTGCCATCAGCAAATCATGTTTCCTTTAAACTCGCCTTGGTTGATGTTCCCTTTATTGGCCAATTATTTCCGTTAGGTTTTCTAGGATGGGGCCATAAGTCCTCTGCCAACCCACCACCAGGAAGAGCGGTTTATTTATTCCAGCATGCTGTACTCCTAGACAAGCTGCCTTCAACTCAGCTGCAGAATATCATCCACCCCTTCTCAGTTAATCTTCTGCCTTGACCCTTGGATTCTGTTGTTGACATGTTAATAGGTTCATTATCATCAGCCCTAGAAATGTACCCTGCTGCCTGCGCCCCCAATCTGACATACCTGGTCTCACATTTCACCCAGGTAACGATGCCAGGACCCCATCTCTCACATGGTCGCAAACCTGCTTCTCTGAAGGGACTGATTATTGCATCTTGAACAGAGTCACTCATCTTAACAGGGTTCAACATTTGTAGGTGATAGAGGAGATGCAGTAAAGATACAAAGTAATATGCTTTATGGAGGATATTATGTGCTGCAATATACACTTTTTTGACCTCATGGATATAACATTAAGATACAATGTTCATCCATTTTATGCTTACAAAATGATTCACTGATTTGTCTGACACACATAACTTGTTTTTTTTTTTTCCTTCTATTATTTCAGCCACCAATAACCAAACTATATAACAAGTCTTTTAGCTAATCTAGGTTTGAACTGGTGTGTGTTGACTACAGCCTACACTAGTTGACTCTCAAAGTGCTTTGTAAAATAAGAAGCCAGAACCAATTAGGTGCCCTAGCTCTTCCATTAAAGAATCTAAATAACCCTAATTCACGGCTGCTCAAGTTTTGCCATAGAGAGTCATAATGGCTGCAGGTTTTTTGTTTATTTCAATTTCTTTATTATATTTGCAGAAGCCAATTATTCCTGCTGAAGTAATTGTTCCTCAAGTAACATTTTTGCATTTCATTTTTGTTAACTCACTTCCCAGTCCTTAAACAGTTATTTAAATCTTTAACAGTAATGAAATGTTTGGTTTTATATTTCATAATATTCATTTGTATCTATCACTGGAAATTCTGGCTAGGTCGTCTGCTCTTGCATGAGACCAAGAGGCATTCCACATCCTCTAGCCCAGGGGTGGGCAAAGTCATTCCTGGAGGGCCGTAGTGCCTGCAGGTTTTTGTTCCAACCCAATGACCTAATAAGAAGCACTTATTGCTCAAGTGACACTTCTGCTTCATTTTAGTTGACTCGCTCGTTAAGATTTTGAACTCTCATTGCTTATTTTAGTCTTAAACAGCTCAGTTTTTAATTGCTCAGTTTTTAATTGCTCCTTATTAGCAATAAAATTAGCAAATGACTAAAGAAAGCAGCAGTTCTCCATTTAGCTTGTTACCATTGACACCTCTGTGCATTTATCATACACTATTTGGTGTAATTAAATACTTGGAAGAAAAGTGAAGGACTGAGAATTACTCCTCCGTTTTAGATTTCAAATCATTTGGATGATATCCTTAGAAAGGGGAAGAAAATCTAGAATATGAGAATAAGCTGACATGGCAGAGTTAAAGCACTAACAAGCCATGACATTTAATTATTGGCAAGAATTGCTTTCTAATTAAGTAACTGGGTTGGATCAAAAACCTGCAGCCACTGCGGCCCTCCAGGATCGACTTTGTCCACCCCTGCGTCTAGCCTGTTCTGATTAGAAAAATAGTGAGGACTACCTAGCTTATTTCCTAGTAAATGCACTCCTCTAGTAGACAAGTAGGAGGTCATTCCTGTTTGACATGCACATATTCACTTTTCTTGTTCCTGAACTTAAAGCTACACCCTCTTGTCTCTCTCTCTTTTCATAAGCTCTTTTCTACTGGGGCATCTGTCATCTGTCCCACATCTTAGCCTAGGCATAAGGTTTTCATTTCTTTCACTGCTTTGAAGTTCCTTATTCTGTTGCCTGTATGATGCTTTATATTAATTAGGATCAGCCTTGTGCAATGAAAAGCATATAATTGTGGTATAAAATTAAAAGAAGAGTAACAATACAACAAAATGTCTAGCAACAAATTTATAAACTAAACTGTGATCCACACTGACATTGTAGTTCACCTATAACAATTCTGTAATTTTTTAAATATACATAGAGGATTATTCATTAAGGCAAACTGATAAAACCTATCCATCCTTTAATTTTCTGAACTGTAAAATATCCATCCATCCATAAGTCTAACATTACATAGTCTCACATTCAAAGATTATCTTCTATAAGCTGTTATAAATTAATAAAAAGGATGTACATCCTAAGATAACTGACACTGAGTCAAGGACGCCAGTTTATTTATATATTATAGCTATCATTTTTCTGAGTTCATCTAACAAAATTTAAGGTTCCAGGGACCCATAGTAAGGGTTTAACAATGAGGTGCAACAACAAATCAGCATATACAAAAACAGGACACATGTTAAAAAAAGAAAATTATCTCTATTTTAAAATTATCTCTATTTTATATATCAAATACATGGGTAGATATTTAATAATGTTTTATATGCTACATATAACTGTTTCCTGGAATTTCTGTAAAAAACACAATAAGAATCTGAACACATTTAGAGGTTTTTGGTGTAACTCATTCTGATATTTGTCAAAGTATGCCTTTAACTTAGAAGGGCGTTACTTCCTGATGTAATTCCTCCACAAATTCTGATGCTGTAATTACAAAAAAAGAATTCCTTGAAAAAACAGAATTCCTTCTACACTGTGCAGCTGTGTACATCAAAACTATAACTGAATAATTAAGATAAACTAAAGACAAAACAAACAAAGACACTTCACTACTGCTACATGTGTAATATAACTCTACCTTGTGCTTTGTGTGTGCCAAAAAGTGTTTTGATCCTTTTGTTTCAGTTTTGGTGAAAAGTTCCATAATGTTGAGTCATTGAATGATTCATTCATTTCATCAAGTAACAATGAACTTCACCCAGTCAAATCACCAATCCCAGAAACTCCAAACACAAGACCAATGGTGCTGCACATCTAGAGAAAAGACAATAGACTTAAAGAATCCTCTACCTAATTAAAAACCACTTTGAGAAATGTTTGAAATATGTGATAACAAAGCTGAATATGATAATGTTGCCTATTCTGAGATCCATATTTACTCTTTGGGATGAGCAATTCAGGTAATTAGCAGAACTATTATTTGTTGAAAGCTACATATGTAGGGTGTTTCAACAATAGAAACAGTATATTTGTTGGCTGACACAGCATTCCTTCGGCATTACTGCTACTTCTTGCATTTTGCACAAGTCACCTATAAATGCAGCCTTTTCCACATTATTTGCAAGTCATCTGTTAAAGTTATCTCCCCATGTAATAAGCAAAGGTTTCTTCACATCCCAGTTGAATAAAAAATTGATACAATCTTTTAATAGTTTTTTTTTTAATAATGTTATGGATATATCTCACAGATAAAATTAAGACTATACTTCAAACATGCAGGATTAAACACATGGATTGCAAATCTATATTTTAAATGACAAAACAGAAACAAAGAACTAGCTGTCCCAGTATGCTTTAGCTATACTTTACTATCAAAAGTGCTGTGGGTCATACATATGCCCAACTCCAAAGTACCACCTAAGCACACCTTTCATTGCTACTTTCTTTATTTGTTTCAGATGAACCTTGAGTCTATTCTGCTCACCAGTTTGCTATTACTTTAATTCTCACCCAACTTTAGACTCTTCAAAACTTCTGGCAAAAGTTACTTTTAAACACTCGTCTCCTGGCATAAGCCTCTGGGGTCAGGCTTAGCTATTTTTGGCACCAGCCATCCTTAAGCCCTGCATAACACAAAAACAGCTGGCTTTCTACATTATTTATGGGACAACACAGGCCAACCCATTCAAGTCATTCTCATAAAAGACCATGTGCTGCCCCCTAGATGCCAAATAAGAAAATATGAATCTCCCTCCACTAATCCCTGGTCTCACCCTTGACACATATAATATGGCTGCTGATATTCAAGCTAGGGACCATATGCTGCCATATACTAGTTGGAAAGTCTTTTGACCTCTTAATACCTCTCCATGGCTTCATTCTCTCTGCAGATGGAGGATCAGGGACTTGGGTTGCCTACTGTCTGATGTCATGGAGAATTTAATTTTGGGAAATCCTTTATAGGGTCTTTCATTTTGTAGCGGCTGTTGTCTTTTTTCAATAGTATACAGAGTGGCAGTAAGGCTCTCTTTTCTTCCGTCTTTCTCTTTTTTGGACTTTGTAACAAGAATGAGTCGGAGACATCATAAAGGTTTGGGGCAGCCTCCCGTATAATTGAATCGGCTGCAAAAGTAGGCTTCAAATAGCACGATGTGCTTAGTTCAGAGTCCAGAACAGAACTGCCTGTACTGAGGCAAGATGGCAGTTTTAAAGGGCTGGAAGGGAAATGACGTCATCTATGCCGGAACTGGGAGTGGTGTCCTTGTGCCTGGAAGTGATGTCATCCTTGGGGCCGGCAACAGGCGGGATTTCCCGGAAAAGGTCTGCAAGGGACTGAGAGAGATAGTCAGTACACTCCACCAACCCCTGGCCTGGCGTAGAATTACTAGTGTTTAGGCCCTTCAGCTGATTCCCATGCGCACGTGTGTGACAACTTCTGTACACTGGTAGAAACCATGGCAATAGCAATAAAAAAAAACATTCAGAATATTGAAAAATATGCTGCAATGGACGGTAAGGTCAAACCCTAACTTGATTACAGCAGTATCAGAAAATGGAACAATCTTCATCAAGGATACCAGATGTAAAGAATAGTGTTACACTCTTGATCTTTTGAAGAGTATCTTTGTCTTTATTATCTGCTATCTTTACTTGAAGAGCACTGTCCTTTCATATACAGATTGGAATTGGACTATTATGTTTTTATTTCCAGTACACATAATGCTTTTAATAACAGGCTTCTTATTGAATGCTACCAAAACACTATTGTAAATTTAATGGAGAGTGGTGATGTGATACATTTTGATTAGCATACACAAATAAAAATGTCACAGTACTCTGCACATGATGCAATAATGACCCTATAAAACTAAAATGTGCAGCACTAGTAAGCTCTTCCTTTTATCATTATTATTTGGTACTGTGCACTTAAATCTATTGTAATTACCATTTTCTCCATTTTTTAGCTCTGTTTCATCTCAATTTACAGTTTACAGTTAAATAGATCTGGAAAATATTTTTTCCTTCATATTCTAGATTTTACATTTATCCTGAAAGTCCTAATGTATCCTTGGGCCGTTTCTGTACTGTCTAGATCACCTTCTGACTATCTGTTAGTATGCATTCTGACCTGTCCTCATGACATGCTTTCTTTTTATGCAATTGCGAGACAAACTATAATTAAACAGTCGTTTCATATTGTGTCATAAGTTCATTGCTATATTGATGTTATACTCATATTGAATAGTTCTTTCTTGAGTTTTTCTATTTGTTACATGACAAGCCATTTTCGACTACAATTAATTCACTTTGCTTCCATCAGTAAACAAGATTGTTAGGGAGAAACAATTTTAACCTGTTAAACAGCTTGTCCACATTTTACAGTGCTTTTGCATCTAGTGTGGTCGTAAATTTATTATGTTATTTGGTGCTTTAAATACTTTATCCATATGTGGAGAATGCTCAGTTGTTTTTTTTTTGTTTACTTCTCTGGATTCATGCTTAGCATAAAAAATAATATATGACATTTAGAAAGCATGCAAAATAATATTTGAGATTTTAAATAAAACTTATATTGTTTATTTTTTTAGTTTTATCCAAGCGCCTCATTAATTTCCCTTTAGAAAGGCAGCTAAACTGTATTAATTTTAACAAATCTTCAAAAAAAAAAAAGAAGCATTTAGCTAATTCTATAGTTTTCACCAGGATACATGGAGTACAGATTCAGAAATTTGCTTTTTACTCCCTCTGCTCTTTTGCCATATGTGGCAACAGCCTCTCTCTATCTATCTCTTATTCGCACACACACAGACACAAACGAAGAATAAGGTTAAGTTGCTAAGAACTTGCACATGATCAAGGATAACCAACACACACATATTTCTAATTTGCTTACGTATTATTAATCATGAAGCGCCTTTATCAAACAGAGATAAAAGCGGTAAACATTATTTTAGCATTAGTCTAGCATTGATAGTTGTACACATAGAAGTGATGCTCATGCATACATACTAAGTGGTCATTAGTCATCTAGTGAAACATGGTTCTAGTATCATATGAAGTGGGTTTTGACTAGCCCACACACTGCCTTAGACTGTTATTCCAGAAACAGAGGGGAGAAGATTTAGAGGGAAAAATGTTCACTTAAGTTGCTGCAGGTCTTCAAAGCCAATGGTGATATGCCAAGAAAAAATAACATAGTAATAATTCAGAATAATCGAAAAAAGGAATGCAAGGAATGTTATTTCTTTGGACTGTGGGAGGAAACTGGAGCACCCAGAGGAAACCCACGCAGACATGGGGAGAACATGCAAACTCCATGCAGGGAAGACCTGGGAAGCGAACCCAGGTCTCCTTACTGTGAGGCAGAAGCGCTACCACTGCGCCACCATGCAGCCCTCTGCCTTATTCCAACGATGTCATTTTCCGTTTCCAGCCCAATGATGTCACTGCCAATTCCAGCCCTGAGGATGTCACTTCCGGTTCTGGCCTCCCGATGACAGAACTTCCACTGACATGCTTTAAAAGCAAGACAACCTCCATTTGTATTCAGTTCTGTTTTTGACTCAAATCTGTACACAACTGTGCAACATATTTGCCTTTTTGCAGCCAGGAATAAGCATATGGGTGGCTGACCCAAACCTTTTTTTGTGTGTCAAGGCTAGGCTATTCATTTCACACATGCCAAAGATAGTTTACCAACTGGTTAAATTAGCAAATGTTATACCATTAATCATATTCCAAGTTTAATTATAACATCAGATTTCCACAGCAGAAATAAAATGTGATTGTTAAACTTTAAAAAAAGTGTTCATTATTAATAACACTTTATATTCAGCTTCTTATTATCTTAAGAGTTTAAATGTAATTAAAATTCAATAAAGTTTTCATGTCTGCATATTTCTAATTATTAGATGGACTTATTTGTTTTTGTTTATTAAACTGCCAGTTTTGAAGAAAACTGGCCATGTTGTATCACACAGCAAATTAAAAATATATTTTTCCTAAACTTGTTTTGTCAATAGTCTAAAATGTTGTCTAGTAGTACATATTGACATGTGCAAAGTTGTTATAAGTTATGTATTTGAAAAATGTCAAAATTATCTGAACAGTTCAAAAATCCAACATATAATACTTGGATTTTGCTAGCTAATAGTAAGAACTTTAATTAACAGAATGTTTTTTCTAAGGTTCCCAAAAAAATAATGCCAGTATATCTGGCATATAACACATAATTTTCATTTGTTCACAAAGTCCCTTTCATTGATAACAGAGCATTAAAAAGCAGTGGGAAAAGTGATGCCTGAAATTAATAATTTGGTACTATGGTTGTAGAAGTTTATTGTCCACCATTGGAGTCTGTGTCTATAACACTTGTTTCCAAACAGTTTTCCAGACTGATGTTTATACAATTATTTTGACATCTTTTTAAAATCATTTTGAATAAAATCATCTGCTAAGCAAATAAATGTAAATTTCAAACCAATTGCACATCTCAAATACTGAAGAAAATATGCACAATTTAAAATGAAGAGTGCTATGTTTAGCACTCCAAACATAATGATAGATTAATGAATAAATTTGCCTGTGAACAACAAATATTAATTCAAAAGGTAATCTCAAGAGGTAGTACTTTGTGTCAATTATGTTACATCAAAATATAATCAGTTATAACAGTCTACAGAAGTGTTTGACATATCAGCATGCTACAGTGAAACAATGGCTTTGCATTTATTTCTAAATGACAGCCTCTATGCTATCCCAGGTAAGGAACAATGGCAGCAGTTGTATCTGGTAAGCTCATCTCTTCTGTGGGAGTGTCAGGGCTGGTGAGATAAAACAACAGAATGAAGATAATACATAATAGTACATTTTACTTATAGAGTGCCTTTTTCTAAACTCAAGATACTTAAACATTTAAATTCAATGTATTATTATGAGGTGCACTTCTACATGTGTTCTGTGTGCTGTGCAATAAGGTAGAAAGTTACTGTTAAGGTAAGGTTGGGCCAAGCCAGTTTTAAATATATATGTAAGAAGGAGGGAGTAAAGCCATCTCTGCTCTTAACAGGAAGCCAATGAAGTGATTCAAGAATTGAAGTTATAAGATAGTATGCCTTAATACATTTGCTGTCATGATTGGATCAACTATGGACTAGTAGCTGTACTACTTGAACAGTGTGACCAGAAAGCCAAGCAATGGTCAATTCTGTTTAAGCAAATTCATACATTTCTTTTTAACATAACATTTCAAGATCCTACTGCTTATGAAAACACCTTAATTTTACAACATTTCACAGCTGCAGAAAGCAGACTTTAGAAAGTGCAGAAATGTGACTATGAATGGTTAAATCCCTGTCAAACACACCAGTTTTTCAGTTATGACAAGTATTGCTTCAGCTTGCAGGGGGTTAAATGGGTTTTAGGGCCTTATCAGGAATGGTTTATAGATTTCTTTAAAATGAGAAAAAAAACCTGTATTTTACTGTTTATAGTGCCTATTCTATAATGAACACCATTCCAATATGAACTTCGCATTTAACTTCCAATGCCTTAGTTACCAAGACATACAGCCTCCCTGAAAAAACTGATGTAAAGTGGGCATTAGTTCAATTCTTTTTTTTTTCTTGGGAGTTATAAATATGCAGAATTTGTGTTAAAAATATTCTGAATGTTTTTTTCCTTGAAAGTTGATGAAAGCATATATAGTATTAAAAGAAAAAATGTACATTTTATTAGTCAAATAATTCTAAATTTATAAACAGATACATATAATTTTACTTGTCACCGCACATTATACAATAATTAAAAGTGTATGTTGCTAGATCCAATGGTGATGAAACATGCAGCAGTATATGAAATAACTAGCAAAATACCCATGCTTCGCAGCGGCGAAGTACTGCCTTAAAATTTTTATTAAAAAGAAAAGTAAACCTTTTTAAACTGAGGGAAAATATACCAATAATTATTTGTTAAGGATCACTTTGTATGCCACGTTGTCAGTTCGGCCCTCCGGTTGTAATATGACCAAGCTGTGTGCTCAGCTTACTCTTGAGCTTGCAACGTACAGTTGGCCATGTGAAAAGCAATCTTGCCTCAAATCTCACAGCTTGGATTGCTGTTGTCATAATCGGTTTGAGTTTCATGGTTTGTTTCAATTACGTTAGTATTTGCAGGACTCGTTGTGTTGAAGCGACATTCGGCATCTGTCAAGCGTTTTAAGCATACAACCGGTTTCATCGATAACTTCGCATCCAGCTTTTGAGAGTTTAAACATTCATAAACATCAAAGTGTCCACTACTCAGATCGTCACCTGTGAATCTAAGATGTTTAAGAGGCATTGGCGGTTGTCCAAAGGTGTAAAATATTTGGCCATTTCGGTACACTTGAAAGCGACAACCGAACAATTCAGCGGCAGCCATCAACTCACATGCAGAACCATAGGTGAAGGGCTTAAGCATTTCACTCTTATAGTGCTCATGTGTAGTATAATTATCTCCTGTACCGTGATCAGTCCACACCTTGAACCTGTCCTAGTCATTCAATACATAAGACACAATGTTCCTCAGGATATCAAGAGTGAGCCTGATATGGCCGTGCAATATGTAACACAGAGAATGGAAAAGGCAGGAGCCATCTCCGGGCATGGAAACTACTCGGTAAGTGACAGTTCTTTGATCGATGGTGATCACCTCGATAGACATGTTAATGGGGGTACGGTTGGAACGTTAAAGGAAATGGGCACCTGAACAATGTAAACTAAGTCTAAAATAACTATACAATAACTATAATTGTAATAAACAAACAATAAAACAGCAGAGGAGCCGTGGTTTAAATAAAAAGGCTGCAGTTATCAGCAGGGAGACGTGAATACCGTGGTGAAGCAAGGAAGGGAATGAAGAGACCGAAGCGACGGACGGCCTTATATAGGCAGGCAGCCAACAACGTGGGAGGCGTGGGGATGGGGGACCCAACTGCAGGCTATGGATGTATATATGTGCGTAAGTAGGATTCAGTTAGCGTTGGGAACCTGCATACCAAATTTCTTGAAGATGGGCCCATAGGTAACAAAGACCATTGGAAAGTTCAATATGGTGGCCGACAGTGGCGTCATACCACCAAAATAAGTATGTACATCGGTTTCGGTTAGCGCAGGGAAGTCGCCTACCAAATTTCGTGAAGCTGGGGCCATAAGTAAGAAAGTTTAACATGGTGGGCGTTGTCGACCGTTATGCGTAGAATTTCGAAATGAAACCTGCTTAACTTTTGTAAGTAACCTGTAAGGAATGAGCCTGCCAAATTTCAGCCTTCTACCTACACGGGAAGTTGGACAATTAGTGATGGATGAGTGAGTGAGTGAGTGAGTGAGGGCTTTGCCTTTTATTAGTATAGATGACATAGCAGACAGAAACTACTAAACAAAGCAATGGCAATAAGCAAACACTAAATACATAACTACATCAAATTAAAAATAAACCATCAAAACCAAGGAATTGAGCAACAGAATGATCAGCAACATTTATTCGGTAATGCAGGTGATTACATAATGGATTCTTGCTCACAAATGAATGAATGACACTGTAAGTTAACAGTTTAATGAACCAGGGTAAAAACTATTTGTCTGTAGAATTACATTTTTCAGTTACTTACTGGACGGCTGTGAGGAAAAAGTTTGTTAGTGAAGTCTGTGTGATCTTTTCAGGCATCTCTGGTCATAAATGTTTTGGATGGGTGAGAGTGTTTATCCAGTGATATTCTGGCCCATTTTAACCATTGAATGCAGTGCTATGCGGTCTACCACAGTGCAGTTACCATATCAGACTATGATGCATCTGTTTCAGTATGCACTCCACTGTGCACTTGTTGATATTACTGACTTCCCTCAGACTTACAGTACAGGCCAAAAGTTTGGACACACCTTCTCATTCAATGTGTTTTCTTTATTTTCATGACTGAAGGCATCAAAACTATGAATGAACACATGTGGAGTTATGTACTTAACAAAAAAAGGTGAAATAACTGAAAACATGTTTTATATTCTAGTTTCTTCAAAATAGCCACCCTTTGCTCCGATTACTGCTTTGCACACTCTTGGCATTCTCTCGATGAGCTTCAACAGGTAGTCACCTGAAATGGTTTTCACTTCACAGGTGTGCCTTATCAGGGTTATTTAGTGGAATTTCTTGCTTTATCAATGGGGTTGGGACCAGCAGTTGTGTTGTGCAGAAGTCAGGTTAGTTGGACGATCATTTATTTTTCTACAGGACAATGACCCCAAACACACCTCCAGGCTGTGTAAGGGCTATTTGACCAAGAAGGAGAGTGATGGAGTGCTGTAAATGGTCATGAAAATAAAGAAAAACACATTGAATGAGGAGGTGTGTCCAAACTTTTGGCCTGTACTGTACATCAAGTGCAAAATGGCTGCCACTGCCCATAACTGCACAAAAAGTAGTCATTGCAATTATTCTAAACGGACAGTGGTCCTCCAGTAAATCACTTCACCGGCAGTGCTTGTTTGACTCTGAATGTTTGTGATCTGCAAGTGGTCACCTCACTTTATTGAGGGCCCTGGCTTGAGGACTTCTGGCTTAACGGAGTGCCTATTAACTTCATATTATTTTCAAAACCACTTAATGCAATGCAGGATTGTGGGAGGCCAGAGCCTGTCCCAGGATCATCGGGCACAAGACTGACATCGTATCACTGTAAATCATATTATCAGTCCATCATTAGGCCCACTCACACACGCACCAACGCTCACAATGGGGCAATCTGGAATCATCAGATGTTGGGAGGAAAACCCACACAAACACAGGCTTTACATGCAAACTCGAAGTGAAGATGTATGAGATTGGTATAGATGTTAACCACCCAGACACCTAAGCATTGACATGAAATTGTTTTAATGTCAGGTAAACGTGCTAGGGGCCATGGCATTTAAAAATGTAGTTTATAAAACTATATAAGTAATACATTTAAATGTGTCCACTTATTTTCTCACGTAGTCCAGTTCTGGGGTGAGCGGAGCATTTGCCACATGCCAGACACCATTACCTCAACTTAAAGCATGAAAAATGACTACTATAAATATCGTCCGCGTTTTTTTATCGCAACAAAATGTCGTTAAATGTCTGGACCGATTGAATTCATTCACCTTCTTGTTGCGGCTCAATTGTCATATACAGCGGAATCATTTAGCAATTTTCATCAGTTATGTTTCACACTGTATTTATTGCCGTTTTCACGTTAACAATAATATTGTGGTTCGCCTTTTGTTAAAAAGCACAGAAACACTGATGCCATCACTGTTACAGATTTGTGCAGACAACCGCCTAACTGTTTTAAACAAGTAACTTAAACAATATCAAATTTTACCGCGTACGATCCTAGACATTTCTGGCCCACTTGACGTCCCATAGTTGTCTAACCTTTTCTGTCACGGTAGAATGGTTCATTCAAGCTGCAAACGAGACGTGATGAGGCGACGCAATCCCGTGTTACGTCATTGAGCGGAACAGAACAGGGGGGTCCTGACTGTTGTTGTGAGCGCGTGTGTCTATTTTTTTTTAGGTAGCCTCTGAAAATGCCCGCACGCTGTGCACTCTTTTTTTCAAGATGGCGTCGATGAGGGAGAGCGACACTGGCCTGTGGCTGCACAATAAGCTGGGATCCACGGACGAGCTATGGGCTCCTTCCAGCATCGCTTCCCTGCTCACCCCCTCTGTCATCGACAACATCCGCCTGTGCTTCTCTAGCTTATCACCCCCGGTGAAGCTCAAGCTTCTGTTAGGGATGCTGCACCTCCCGAGGCGGGCGGTAGACGAGGTGGGTTGGAGTGAGTGACAGAGAGCGAGTGATAGGTACAGTGAATGAGTGAGCGAGTGCGCTATATGGATCGAGACCGAATCGGCGTGAACACTTCTCAACTTGGACAGCCGCGCAGTCGCAGCGCTCTCGGGCAAGGCAGAATTTCAGTGTGCGGGAAGTTTAGGGGATTCGTGCACAGAAAACCCGTAAAGTCAGCTCACCTGGTCGAAAGTTTTGATTAGTGTTCGCAAACAAAAGTAAAAGTAAGCCTACCGAGCAAGTGCATCTTCTTGGTGTCTTCAAAAGTGAACATTTCTCGTTTTACGAGTATATTCTTTATAAAAATAATTTCATGAACTAAACGAGCAGATGTCCAATTCATAGCGCACTCACTGCATTAGTTTCCGCCCAGCACCCATGCTTACGGTTCAATCTGAGTCCTGCGCAAGGTAGCACTGCCAAGCCAGTGTAAAACAAGCCTGATGTAGCGAGAGCGAGAGCCAGGAGCATCGCGGAGGATTGAAGGGGTCACATGTTCAGGTGTTGGGGCCACTTGGTCATCTTCACGTTATTTTCATTGCAGATAGCAGTCCGGTTTGGAATTACTGCTTTATGTCACTGATCCATTTCTCTACGTATAGTGTTGGAAATTACAACAAATGTAAGTTTAGTTTCGTGGAGCGTTCCCTTTTTACCGTGGTTTGTGATTTTTCTTTTTTTTGTTGATTTTTTGTAAGAGAACTTAAGCTACTATGTCTGCATGCGTTTTGCTACATCAAGTTATTGTGTATTTATTTGTGTCTGCTTTAATAATGTAGCTTGACATTTAAAATTTTTAAGTTGCCTGTTTGTCTGACGCACTGCAAGGTGAGGCGATGGGTAGTGATGCTGCCCAATGGATTCAGTGGCCTACAACTGTCGAACATACCCGGCCATGCCTGTGTTGAATTTGCATGTACTTCCCATGGCTGTGTGTATGTGTGATCCAACGTTTGTTTAGTGTGGATGTGTGGTTGAGATTTCTCTGTGATGGACTGCCAACCCATCCAGTGTTGTTCATGCTCCTGACCCCATGATCTTTAATTGTATTAAGTGTTTATGGAAATTTTATTTCACCATGACACTTATTCATAGTGAGTTACAAGTGAAATACTCTGCTTGCTGTATGGTATGCATTTTTTAAATGATTTGTTCATTTATATTTACTTCTTCTCCAGGCCATAAGGTCATGAAATTCTTGGTAACTGATCTTACATGCCCTGTATTATACCCACAAGGTGGTTTATGTTTGATTCTACTGCATGTTACATCTGTACTGCCATCTACATTTTTCCCTACTGTTTAATGCTGTATAGTTCTGTTTTGCACTGTGTACATTAGGCCATTTGTCTGCTGTTCTTATTTATTGTATTCATGGACTTATACATTACCTTATTGCCCGTATATACTTCCTCCCCACTCGGCATCTGTGACACAAGAAAAAGTGTGTCACTGTAAAGATCTCTAATCTTGTCTAATAAGAATAAACGTTTTGTGTAAATATTTGGTAGTTTTTATATTACAGATTCGATGAACAGTAATTTTGCATAAACAATTTTTGTTTTCATAGTATACTGCTAGTATCACTATTCTTCATCCAGATATGCTAAAAATGATTTCACCTTCTGAAATGGCTCTTTGCTAACTTTCTATGGATTGCTAGATTGACTGTATTTCGGGCAGTGTTTTTTTTTCCTTTTTATTAATTTTATTGTAATCATTCCATACAAATCAATCAATTTTTACAAAAAGTAGGAATAAGAACAAGTCGACCCCCACCCCTGAGAGAGAGAGCATGGCCAACAGGGTAAAACTTAAGGCTTGTAAACATACCTAAATTGATGAGTTTAATAAGCCAATAGAGATGAATGGAGAAGATAAAAGAAATGCAGAAATAATTGCTTCCTCTGTGTTTTAAGAGCTTATTCTAAAATATTACTGATTAGATCCTGCCATGTTTTGAAAAAAAATCTGTACAGATCCTCTGAGTATTTGATTTTTTCCAATTTCAAATAGTATAAAACATCGGTTTCCCACTGACTTAAAACAGGAGAGTTAGGATTATTCCTGTTTAGCAAAATTAGTCTGCGTGCCAGAATTGTAGTGAATGCAATCACAGTTTGTTTGTCCTTCTCCACTTTAAACTCATCTGGAAGAACACCAAACACAGCTGTTAATGGGTTAGGAGGGATTGTGACACCAAGGCTGTCTGAAAGGCACTTAAAAATTTTGGTCCAAAATGATGTTAATTTGGTGCAGGCCAAAACATGTGACCCAGTGAGGCTGGGACTTGATTGCAGCGTTCGCAAGTTGGATCATGCCCTGGAAACATTTTGGAGAGTTTTAGGCGAGACAGATGTGCTTGATATATAATTTTAAGTTGAATAATTGTATGCTTTGCGCATATAGAGCTCGAGTGAATTCTCTACATTGCTACTTTCCACTCCTTTTCTGATATACTGATTAAGAGATCTTTTTCCCAGTATCCTCTTGGATCTTTGAAAGGAAGGGACTGTAAAATAATTTTATATATTGCAGAGATGGTGTCTGAGTCCTTGAAATTGAGCAATATTTTTTCCAGCATGGACGAGGGTGCAAGATAGGAAAATCGGGCAGGTTATGTTTAACAAAGTTACTAATTTGAAGATAGTGAAAGAAATGTGTAGCTGGAATGTTAAATTTGGAATGTAATTGTTCATAGGATGCAAAGATGTTGTCTATATAAAGATCTCTATAAGCAAGTTAATCCCAAATTTTTTCCAGATATTAAAAACTGCATATGTTTGCAAAGGTTGAAAGAGGTGGTTCTCTTGCAGATGCGCCACAGGTAAAGGCTTCTCCATCTTAAAATGCTTTCTGCATTGGTTCCGTATTCTGAGTGAGTGAAGCACAATTGAGTTATTAGTATATTGCCGATAACTTGCATTTATTGGGGCACAGAGCAGGGAATATAAAGAAGTACTGCAGGATTTTACTTCTATTGTGGACCAATCCTGTGTATGTTCATCTATTTATGTCCAGGTTTTTATAGCTTGTTTGCTGCCCAGTAATAAAACTGAAAGTTAGGTAGAGCCATGCCACCTTCTGCCTTTGGCCTTTGTAGGGTCGCTCTTTGGATACATGGATATTTTGAGTTCCAAATAAATGAGGTTATTGTTGAATCTAATTGTTTAAAAAATGATTTATTGATGTATATTGGAATGTTTTGAAATAAAAAAAGAAATTTATGAAGAATATTCGTCTTAACAGTGTTAATTCTTCCAGCTAGAGTGAGATGAAGGGGTGACCATCTATGCAAGTCTTGCTTAATTTTTTCCTTGCAGACGGCGAAATTTTGTTGATAAAAAGCTTTGTTTACTTGTGATGTTTACACCTAATTTAAACTGTTCTGCAATGATAAAAGGTAGGGTGTCTAATCTAATATTATATGCTTGAGAATTCACTGGAAAGAGTACACTTTTATTCAGATTAATTCTGAGACCAGAGATCTTTTGATATTCTGTGAGTGCTGTTAAGACTGCAGGCACAGAATTTTGCGGGTCTGATATATACAGTACCATATCATCTGCATATAGAGAAATTTTCTGTTCCAGTCCTTCTCTGATAATCCCCTTTATCAGATCTGTATTATGACAGTGAACCGCTAGTGGTACAATGGCGATTGCAGATACAATACAGTTTATTTTTGTATAGCCCAAAATCACACAGGAAATGCCACAATGGGCTTTAACAGGCCCTGCCTCTTGACAGCCCCCCAGCCTTGACTCTCTGAGAAGACGAGGAAAAACTCCCAAAAAACCTTGTAGGGAAAAATGGAAGAAACCTAGGGTAAGACAGTTCAAAGAGAGACCCCTTTCCAGGTAGGTTGGGCGTGCAGTGGGTGTCAAAAGAAGGGGGTCAATACAATACACAGAACAGAACAAATCCTTAATACAGCATAAAAATAAAAATTTTAGAATTACGGAGCAGAATTTAACAGTAGATGATATCACATAATAAGATTTGGATATTTTTAGAGTCCTGGAGACCTCATCCATCAAGCTGCCTCCCCCATTTGGCCATTCCACGGCTGAAACAGTGCTGGGCCAGCCAATCTGATGAAAGGACCCCTCTTTCCCATGATTCCTGCGATCCGCCATCAGGGATGACTTTACCATAGGCAGGCAAACAACTTGGCAGGTGGGCCGTGGCACCAATTGCCACATTTGAGTACCGAGAACAGAAACAGAATAGGTGAGGGTTAGTATTCAATTATAACTATCATGTTACTTATGTTTTAGTGCTAATGACTAACAACAGAGATGCAGTATGTACAGTTAATCAGCAGCTCTAGTCAGGATATGCTAAACTGAAGTAGTGAGTCTTCAGCCGGGATTTAAAGGCTGAGACCGAAGGGGCATCTCTTATAGAAGCAGGAAGACCATTCCACAGTTTAGGGGCCCTGTAACTAAAAGCTCGACCTCCCACTGTTATTTTATTAATCCTTGGAATCATAAGCAGACCGGCATCTTGAGATCTTAATGTGCGCTCAGGTTTGTAAGTCATGATAAGTTCAGACAAGTAAGTCGGACCTTGGCCATTTAATGCTTTTTATGTTAAAAAGAGGATTTTGAAATCTGCCCTAAATTTAACCGGGAGCCAGTGTAAGGATTTAAGAACTGGAGTTATGTGTTCATATTTTCTTGTTCTTGTAGTAATTCTTGCAGCCGCATTTTGGATTAACTGGAGGCTGTATAGAGAACAGTTTGAACAGCCAGTGAACACCGCATTGCAGTAGTCAATCCTACTAGAGATAAATGCATGAATTAATTTCTCAGAATCCTGTTTATTTAGAAAGCGCCTTAATTTTCTAACATTTTTAAGATGGAAGAAACATGTTTTGGACAACTTTGTAATATGTGCTTTAAATGACATGCTAGAATCAAAGATAACTCCTAGATTGCGGGCTGATTCAGTAAAATTAATTGGGATTCCAACTGAGTTAAATGATGACAAAATATTGTTGTGATCAGCGTCATTCCCTTCAACAATTAACAGCTCTGTTTTATCTGTATTTAAAGACAAGTAGTTATCATTCATCCACTCCTTTAATTCGCTAACACAACTAATTAAAGACAACATCGGAGAAACTTCATTTGATTTAAATGAAAGGTATAACTGGGTGTCATCTGCATACGAGTGAAAATTAACATTATGTTTCCTAATGAGAGATCCCAGTGGAAGCATGTAAAGTGAAAACAGTAAAGGTCCCAGTACTGAGCCCTGCGGGACACCATATTGAACTTCTGTGTATAATGTTGGAGTACTGTCAGCACATTTCTGTACATATTGGAATCGATTTGATAAATAAGAACTAAACCAAGCGAGCTCGGGGCCTGTAAGCCCAACATCGTTTTCTAGCCTGTGCAGTAAAATAGAATGGTCAATGGTGTCAAATGCTGCACTTAAGTCTAACAACATAATTACAATGGAGTTTCCTTCATCAGAATGTCATTTACAACCCGTGTTAGTGCCGTTTCTGTACTATGACCAGTGCGAAAACCAGACTGGAATTTCTCAAATAAATTGTAATGTGTAAGGTGTGACTGAAGCTGACGGGCGACTGCTTTTTCTAGTATTTTAGAGAGAAAAGGTAAATTTGAAATAGGCCTATAATTATTTAGTATGTGTGGGTCTAGGTCTGACTTTTTAAGTAAAGGTTTAATGACTGACACTTTTAGTGCATCAGGTACGGTGCCATGCAGTAATGAACTATTGATAATGGTTAGAATAGGCGCTGCAAGAACATCCATTGCACTTTTTACTAGTTTTGTTGGCACTGGATCTAGGGAACAAGTAGTGGGCTTCATTTTAGTAATTAAAGTTAAGACTTCCTGCTCAGTTACAGGATTAAAATTATTAAAGTACTGAATGCAATGTGAGACAGGGTCTGCTAAGCTAGTATTTGGTTTGTACTGTGATGCAGAGATCTGGGATCTTATATTTTTAATTTTCTCATTGAAGAAGTTCATAAAGTCTGTACTGCTAATATCTGTTGGTATTTTGCACTGTTGATCTGAATTCCCATTTGTTAATTTAGCCACTGTTCTAAACAGTACCCGAGGATTTTTATTATTGCTATCTATTAATGTAGAATAGTATTTTGAGCGAGCTTTAAAGAGGGTTTTTTATATTTATTAACACTCTCTGTCAATGCAATCTGAAAGACATGTAGCTTTGTTGTTCTCCATCTGCGCTCCAGTTTTCGACACTCTAATTTAAGAGCGCGAGTGTTTTCATTAAACCAGGGAGAGTTTCTATGTGCTTTGATCACTTTTGTTTTAAGGGGAGCCACTGTGTCCAGAGCATCTCTCAAGGTCACATTATAATGTGATGTTGGCTGGTCTAAATTGTATTCTAAGTTTACATTTGATGTTAACTGATCTAAATGGTTTTCCACAATTACACTCGACTTACTCAAGGTATCTATAAATTTTGAAGCAGAATTACAATCTAGATGTCGCACTGTCTTTGTTTTAAGCTGTGAGTGCGTTGGCAAGGGCAGGACTAAATCAAATGTAATTAAGAAGTGATCGGAAATAACTTCATTTAATGGAGTAATATTTAAATTTTGAATTTCAACTTTGTAAGTTATAATTAAATCTAATGTGTGGTTATGATTATGAGTTGGACCCTTGACAATCTGACAAAATCCTACTGAATTTAACAAATAAGTAAAACTTTTGCTAAAAGTGTCAGTTTCCAAATCAATGTGTACATTAAAATCCCCCATCAGTACAACGTGATCATAATTTATAGCCAAATCAGATAAAAGGTTGCTAAATTCAGTCATGAACAATGAATATGGCCCTGGTGGTCTGTAGACTAGCACTATAATTGTGTTGGAATCTGTTTTAATATTTAAAATGAATGCCTCAAAGGATGTAAAGTTGCCTAAATTTTTAGAAGTGATTTGCATTTAGTGATTAGCAGCGGTGACAAGGGGCAGCCTTGTCTGGTACCACGTTCTAGTTTAAAGTAGTCTGAACAAATGTTGTTGATACAAACTGAAGCTTCTGTATTGGTATACAGTAGTTTGATCCATGCACAAATGTTCGGGCCAAACCCAAATTTCTCCAATGTAGTAAAAAAGTATTTCCATTCAAACATGTCAAATGCTTTTTCTGCATCCAATGCTAATAATATTTCTGGGGTGTTTGACTTTGTTGGTGAGTATATTACATTAAACAGGCGTCGAAGATTGGAAGATAAATGTCGACCCTTGATAAATCCAGTTTGATCTTGTGAAATTACCGAAGGGAGCATTTTGTCCATCCTTCTAGCTATGATTTTTGAGAGTATCTTAACGTCATTATTCAAAAGTGAAATTGGTCTGTATGATGCACATTGCAGTAAGTCCTTATTTTGTTTAGGAGAAACGGTGATTAATGCTTGGTGAAAAGTTTGAGGAAGAGTTTGATTGTTTCGAGCTTCTGTAAATGTTGCTAATAGGAGGGGAGTTACCTGAGCGGAGAATTTCTTATAAAATTCTGCAGGGTAGCCATCAGGGCCTGCTGCTTTCCTGCCTTGAAGTGACTTTATAACGCCAGAGGTTTATCCAGTTCCTCCGCACTAAAAGTATCTATTTGTGGTATTTGTAATGTATCCAGAAATGTATTAGATTGTGTACTGTCTTCTTTAAACTCAGTAGAATATAAGGATTTATAGTAGTCTCTAAATGTGTGCATTATATTTTTATGGTCGATGATTTTGTCTCTGTTTGTGTTGGTGATTACTGGGATTGCGTTGCGGACTTTTGCTTGTGGATTTGTTGAGCTAAAAGCTTATTAGTTTTCTCTCCGTGTTCATAGTAATGATGTCTGGATTTATAAATTAGTTGTTCAGTTTCATTAGTTGTCAAGAGGTTGAGTTCTGAATGCAGAGCCTGCCTTTTCCTATGTAGAGCCTCGCTTGCGAGCCTGGCATGTTCTTCATCTATTCTAGTATTTTCGCTTTTTAGCTCTGATACTTTCTTGGTTTCTAATTTATTTACAGTATGTGGGAAAGATATGAAATAATCTGTCCTCTTAAGAAGGCCTTAAGAGTTTCCCAGAGTATTCCTGCAGAAATCTCTGAGGATGTATTTGTCTCTAGGAAGAAACTGATTTGTTTGGATATAAATTCTGTACAATTCTTGTCTGCTAATAGAAGCAGGTTGAGATGCCATCTGCGAGGTGAGTGTGTGGGGCATAGTGACTTTATCACATAGTGAATTCCCAAACCTCTAGTTTTCTTTGTAAAGCTAGAATGGAACATTTGGCCAGTCCAGTCCTTTTGAAGCCAGAACTGATCCTTGCTTAGTAAGTGGGTCTCCTGTAAAAATACTATTTTAACATTTAAATCTGTTAGGTGAGAGAATATTTTCTTTCTCTTTAATTTGTGATTCAGGCCTTTAACATTCTAGCTCACAAAGTTAACTGTCCTATTATGGAGACATTGATTCTGAATTTTTGATGTCATTTTATAGTCTTAACTGGAAGTGAGACAGTTTAACCTTCATTTCCTATTTCCCCAAGAGTTATTGCCATGCAGCCTATTTTTACGTTGGTATTTATAATTATAAGGATTAAAAGGATAGATTAGATATAGCCTGCTTTCTTTCTCTCCCCCCCCTTTAACTCCTCGCCCTCCCATTTTGCCTCCCCACTTGAGGCTGGACCCCACTTCACGCAGTCCCGGTCATCTGACATACCTAGAGACAGAGCACGTCCAAAGCAAAACGAGCCCCCACGCAGCGGCATTTTAGGATTAAAAAATATAGATATCTATTGCCAATACAGGTGCTGGTCATAAAATTAGAATATCATGACAAAGTTGATTTATTTCAGTAATTCCATTCAAAAGTGAAAGTTGTATATTAGATTCATTCATTACACACAGACTGATGTATTTCAAATGTTTATTTCTTTTAATTTTGATGATAACTGACAACTAATGAAAGTCCCAAATTCAGTAGCTAATTAACTCAAAACACCTGCAAAAGCCTTTAAATGGTCTCTCAGTCTAGTTTTGTAGGCTACACAATCATGGGGAAGACTGCTGACTTGACAGTTGTCCAAAAGACGACCATTGACACCTTGCACAAGGAGGGCAAGACACAAAAGGTCATTGCTAAAGAGGCTGGCTGTTCACAGAGCTCTGTGTCCAAGCACATTAATAGAGAGGCGAAGGGAAGGACAAGATGTGGTAGAAAAAAGTGTACAAGCAATAGGGATAACCACACCCTGGAGAAGGATTGTGAAACAAAACCCATTCAAAACTGTGGGGGAGATTCACAAAGAGTGGACTGCAGCTGGAGTCAGTGCTTCAAGAACCACCACACACAGACGTATGCAAGACATGGGTTTCAGCTGTCGCATTCCTTGTGTCAAGCCACTCTTGAACAAGAGACAGCGTCAGAAGGGTCTCGCCTGGGCTAAAGACAAAAAAGACTGGACTGCTGCTGAGTGGTCCAAAGTTATGTTCTCTGATGAAAGTAAATTTTGCATTTCCTTTGGAAATCAAGGTCCCAGAGTCTGGAGGAAGAGAGGAGAGGCACAGAATCCACGTTGCTTGAGGTCTAGTGTAAAGTTTCCACAGTCAGTGATAGTTTAGGGTGCCATGTCATCTGCTGGTGTTGGTCCATTGTGTTTTCTGAGGTCCAAGGTCAACGCAGCCGTCTACCAGGAAGTTTTAGAGCACTTCATGCTTCCTGCTGCTGACGAACTTTATGGAGATGCAGATTTAATTTTCCAACAGGACCTGGCACCTGCACACAGTGCCAAAGCTACCAGTACCTGGTTTAAGAACCATGGTATCCCTGTTCTTGATTGGCCAGCAAACTCGCTTGACCTTAACCCCATAGAAAATCTATGGGGTATTGTGAAGATGAAGATGCAATATGCCAGACCCAACAATTCAGAAGAGCTGAAGGCCACTATCAGAGCAACATGGGCTCTCATAACACCTGAGCAGTGCCACAGACTGATCGACTCCATGTCACGCCGCATTGCTGCAGTAATCCAGGCCAAAGGAGCCCCAGCTAAATATTGAGTGCTGTACATGCTCATACTTTTCATGTTCATACCTTTCAGTTGGCCAACATTTCTAAAAATCCTTTTTTTGCATTGGTCTTAATTGATATTCTAATTTTCTGAGATACTGAATTTGGGACTTTCATTAGTTGTCAGTAGGGATGCACCGAAATTTCGGCCGCCGAAAATTTTCGGCCGAAATAGCATTATCGGTTTCGGCCGAAACATAAGAAAGCGCCGAAAATAAAAGCCGAAATTGTCGCCACGCCTCTCCCATCCTCCCGTCTCGTTCGCGCTGTCATTACGCATCAAACACGGAGTATGTCGGTGGTTTGGAAGCACTTCAAAGTTTCAGATGAGGACAGCAAAGTTGCAATATGCAACATTTGCTCTGCAAAAGTTTCAAGAGGGGGTTCAACAGCAAAGACATTTTCGACTACAGGTTTAATACACCACCTTAAGTCAAGACACGCAATTGAATTTGAGGAATACCGTCAAACAACGTTGGTTAAAACTAAGCCAACTAGCACATCAACACCCTCGGTTGCCACATTTTTCGAAAAAATTAAGAAATTTGCAAATGACAGTGCTAAAGCACGTGACATAACAGAGAAAGTAATGGAATTCATTGCTTTAGATGACCAGCCGTTTTCAGTCGTGGAGGACATCGGATTTCGTAGGCTAATACACCACATTGAGCCGCGTTACACACTGCCAAGCAGACGGTATTTTGCAGAGACCTCTCTACCTGAAATGTATGACCGTGTTGCAAAACATGTTCATGAGCTCATGACCACAGATATCTCTGCTCTAAGTTTTACCACAGACATATGGAGCTCTGACGTTAGTCCAACTAGCATGCTCAGTTTGACAGCGCAGTGGATAAACGCGGAGTTTAAATTGCAAAACATTCTGCTTCATGCACAGGAGTTTGTCGGCTCACACACTGCAGCAGCAATATCCGATGCTTTGGCTAACATGTTTGAAACTTGGAACATAGACAAGTCTAAAGTGCATGTGATTGTGAGAGATAATGCACGGAACATGATAAAGGCTATGGATGACAGTGGATTAAAGAGCATACCTTGCATGGCACACACGCTGTAGTTGGCTGTGAATGAGGGAGTGCTTAGTCAGCGGAGCATATCAGAAATCACAGCAACTGGGAGAAAAATTGTGGGACATTTTAAGCATTCTCCGCTTGCTTATTCCAGACTACAAGATTTGCAAAAACAGTTTGGGATGCCAACAAAACGACTACAGCAAGATGTGGCCACTCGCTGGAACAGTACATACTATATGTTGCAAGGATTACTTGAACAGAAGCGGGTTTTAGCTGCATACATGACAGATCACGACCTGCCAGCAACTTTGAGTGCACATCAGTGGATGTTGGTGGAAAACATTGTCTCTCTTCTCGCCCCGTTCGAACAGTTAACCAAGGAAATAAGCTCAGCTCAAGCGTCTGTTGCTGAAGTTATTCCACTGATCGCAGCACTGAAGCGCCTGCTTGGAAAAGAGGCGGAAACAGATCATGGCGTAAAAACAGCTAAAAAAACTCTACTGGAGGCTGTTAACAAAGACATTCCAAGACATTGAGTCCAACCCTCTTTACGGCATTGCAACAATATTAGATCCACGCTTTAAAGACCATTACTTTGACGATGAGAAAAGGCAGGATGTACGCGAAATGGTGCAAACAGAGCTTACGGCTCTTGAAACCTCTGGTGAAGCACAAGCCGCGACGGGGAGAACAGAGCAAACTGTGCCTGAGAAACGGTCACGTACAAGTGATGAGGCGCACATTCCTTCGCTTTCTGATATGTTTGACGAAATTTTACAGGAAAGCGTCCCAACCCACAGCGGTGTAAGAGCAAGCGCAGCCTCACAAGAAGTAGCAACCTATCTAGCTGAACTACCCATTGGCAGAAGTGACAATCCACTTGACTACTGGCGCGCGAACAAAGATCGCTTTCCTTTGCTTGCATGGACTGCGCGCAAGTACTTATCTGCCCCAAGCACCAGCACAGACAGTGAGAGATTATTCAGTGCAGCATCTCATGTTCTTGATGAGAACAGAAATCGTCTCTCCAGCCAGAAAGCTGAACAACTTTTGTTCATAAAGAGAAATCTGCCACTTTTGCTAAAATAAAAGCAGCCTAATTTGATGTTGTTTACAGTTAAAGGTTTGATTTATTTATTCTGTTATTGCAATGTTGTTTTGCACAGTAATTTAAAATTGAAGTAAAACGTTTAATGCAGGTAATATTTTGCACAATTCGTAAAGGCACTAAAAGCTAGCACAGACTGAGTGATTTTATTCAGTGCAGTATGTTCTTCATGAGAAGAGGAACTGTGTCTTCAGCCAGAAAACTGAAAAACTTTTGTTCATAAAGATAAACCTGCTTCTTTTGCTTAAATTAGAAGCAGACCAATTTAGTGTGTATAGTTATGTTGTTTACAGTAAGAGGTTGGATTTATTTATTTTTCTTCTGTTTGTGCACTGTTGTTTGGTACAGTAATTTAAAATTGAAGTAAAAAAGCAGCTAGCATTTTTTTTGCACAATTGTGTTACAGAAAGAAATTTTATTTAGTTTTGTTATTGTTAAACAGCCTTATTACTGTTATTTATTATCAATAAAAGTTTGATTGCTTAATTAATTTGTAGTTTTTTTAATACAAACAAAAAGAAAATATTTTAAACATGTTTTTTAATGAAGCCATTTTCGGTTTCGGTATCGGTTTTCGGCCAAGTGCATCCAAAAATTTCGGTTTCGTTTTCGGCCCAGAATTTTCATTTCGGTGCATCC
The DNA here is from genome assembly GCA_026402145.1 of Polypterus bichir lapradei. NCBI lineage: Eukaryota > Metazoa > Chordata > Cladistia > Polypteriformes > Polypteridae > Polypterus > Polypterus bichir. Next base: position 6,863,969 of record JANRMT010062808.1, read on the forward strand.
CTAGTTGTCAGTTATAATCATCAAAATTAAAAGAAATAAACATTTGAAATACATCAGTCTGTGTGTAATGAATGAATTCAATATATAAGTTTCACTTTTTGAATGGAATTACTGAAATAAATCAACTTTGTCATGATATTCTAATTTTATGACCTGCACCTGTATAGTCTAAATACTATATGCCTAAAATATAATCATTAACAAACTATGAACTTAAAATATAATCTTCAGCAATCTTAAAGTATTAATAAACCCGGATAATAAATCCGGGGAATGGTGTTAGAAAGTGGTCCAGAATAAGCATAGTAAGTCTTAATGCAATAATCACAATAACAATAAACCAAGGGTATGATGTTAAACAGTCTCCTTTAGGGTAGAGAGAAAATAAATAAATAATAAGGATGTATAATTATAATACCCGTATCTTTACAAATAGATCAGACAGTAGGTTATATATCTTTGCCATGACAGGCTATGACTCACTATTGTGTTTCAGAATAGTGTCGGGATCAGCTTTCTTAATTCCTTTTCTGCTTCTTCCTTGCTGGCGAAGACATAGAATTGACCTTGCAATTCTACTTTCAGTTTGGCAGGATACAAGAGGCTGTATTTGATATCGGCTTGCCGTAACCGCAGTTTAATGTTGTAGAAGGCGGCACGTTTAGTAGCTGTTGCGGGAGAGAAATCAGGGAAGATACGAATGTGATTATTTTTATATATAATCTCTTGCTTGTGTCTGAGGAGTGCCATCACCTCTATCTTAAATAATAATCTTTCAAAGCGAATAATAAAAGATCTAGGTCTAACAGTATTTGATCCGCATATGCGATAAGCCGCTGCTATCTCAGAATCTGCTTTAAAGTCCTCTCCAATTATTTTAGAAAATAGTTCAGCTGCGAATTTCACTGGGTTTGGACTTTCTCAATTCTCAGGTAGACCTTCGATTCTAATATTATTCCTTCTGTGTCCATCTTTCAAAGCAGGAGGTCTGTCTCCGAGTTTTCTGCATTCGGAGTTGGCACTTGTTGCTTTTTCTTCAGCACTGGCAGATAGATTTTTGGCTGTTCCAATCCGAGTTGTGAATGTCTCCTTGACTTCCTCCAGTTGATCAGCAAGTGTGCTCAGTTTAGATGTGGTTTCTTGAATGTGCTCTTCAATTTTACCCAGCATATCTTTAAAGACTGCCTCAAAGCGAATACATATACGTTTCTCCAAGTCTTTATTATCCTGTCGCAGCTTCCCATTTGCCTTTTCCCTTGCCTTCTCATTTGCCTTCTCGCTTTTCCTTATATCTTTCTTTATCTCTTGCTTGAGCTCTGCTTTAGCTTGAGCTTAGCGATCATCACCTTCAGTTCCGACAGATCATTTCTGCTTTCGTGCACCGTAGGTGAGGCGGTGGGCTCTATTACAGCCGGTTTTCCCGGCTCGCCTGGAGTAGTTGAAAGTGCGGACTGCAAGGCCTTTTCCAGTTTCAGATGATCTTCTGCAGTCGGTGAGCTATCGTGACCTGTGTGACTTGCACTTGTACATTCGCTCCCCATTTTGCTCTCAGCCGGAGACGATGTAGCGGACCGTGGTCCCAAGGATTCTGGGCTTTCGCCCATCTGATCCAGGTCAGTCTCTGAAAGGCCATACCTTGAGCTTGAGCTTTAGTTTTCGTTTCTTTCTGAACCCCTTTCTTGTTGGCCATGTTTATATATGCTTGCATATACTGTAGTAGTACCCTCAGGTTGGATAAATACAAGATATCTCAGGATAATAAGATAATATAAAAAATAACACCGCTGCTTGCGGAGCTCTGCTTCAGACATTCATCTCTCGCAACGGACGAGACCAATCGGGCAGTGTTATTTTAACAGAGTCTAATGTGTAGAAGCAAATTAAAAAGGCAAATAAAATGTTATGTTGTAAAAACTGTTGAATATAAATTAAGTTGTGAATTTCCCCTTGGGATTAATAAAGTACCTATCTATCTTAAGGATTGTTATGTTTAGACTATATAATACACTAGTGAGACCGCTTCTGGAGTATTGTGTGCAGTTCTGTTCACTATGCTACAAAAAAGACATAGCAGCACTTGAAGCTGTGCAGAAGAGAGCAACTAGGTGCATCCTTGGAGTTATGACATGCCATATTCTGACAGATTTAGAGGTTTAAACCTGTTTAGTTCCACTCAGAGGAGACTGCGTGGGATCTAATCCATGTTTTCAAAATCCTCAAAGGCATTGATAAAGCATTCTTTAAGTTTAAGATTAAATCACATTGTACTCTAGGACACCAGTGGAAATTAAGGGAAATGAATTTAAGACTGAAGCCATGAAGCATTTTTTTACTTGAAGACATATGTGAATCGGGAACAAACTACTGAGCCATGTAGGGGACAAAGAATTGTTGGCAACCTTTATTAAGGGTCTGGATGAGATTTATGGAGAGCTTTCCCGTTAGTAAAATAAACAAGCCTGATAGACTAAATGATTTTTCCTTTTTTATCAAATTTCTTATGAGTGGATATGTGGTAGCAGAAAAGAAAGTTTAATTAAATATTGAAATCCTATCACTAGAAAAGCAGTGTAATGTGACCAAGTAACATAGTGAACCTGTACTCCAAACGTTTAAATAAAGAAAGAAAATCTAAATAGATTTGTGCTTAAAAGTTTAGGACTGTTGTATTTTTTTAAGATACTTAAGGTATTGAATGAACAGGAGCTTAATACAGTATAAAAAAGATTTTTTTATCATATGGGATAAAAAAATTGCTTAGTAGTCCTTAGTTGTTCAGGATGAGTGTAAATTTTTTTTTTAACATTTTTATTTACATGTTCCATTTCAGATGGCATTATTTATGGGTTTACATTGTGCTATTATATGATAGTTAATCTTTAATTTGTACAGTGTAGCTGTAGAAGTTGGCTGATTAGACATCCTTTTTTTCCTGGACAGTCCCGTATTATGCACCCTGTCCCGGAATTTACCAAAACTTCCTATTTGTCTTGTTTTTACCCAGTCAATACGTGGAGAGAGAGATGTCCCTTACCCTGACTCTTCGATTTCACATTTATTTTAAAAAGCACATGAATCCACAGACAACTTCACTGGGGACTAGGCTTGGGTGGTAATACGGTAATATGGTATCCCGCGGGATCTAAAAATAGCAACGGTATCAGTTTCAATACCGTTATACCGTCATAAAAACAATGCACTTATATAGGAGACAAGGATTAAATATTAAATATAATTTATTTAATGCCTACAAATGCGTATGCGTGGTTGTCATCACGTGACAGCGTGGAGGAGAAAGAGAGAGGTGGGGAAAGATGGCGAGTCGCGCACCAAGTGACCTGGTCTCGAAAAAGAACACAACTTCTGCAGTTTGGCAGTATTTCGGGTTTCGACTGAACGAGAAGGGAGAGGCGGTAAATACGGACGAGGCAATTTGCAAATTGTGCAACAAAATGGTGACCGCGAGAGATGGAAATACCTCGAACCTACGGTCGCATATACGAAACCACCATCCACTCACTGCTGCGAGGATGGACCCAAGTTCACTCAGTGCAACAGTTTCAACGCCCCCCGATGCAGGACCAACAACATCTAGGTCCACCGCCAGTATGCAGCCGACGATAATGGGGGCCTTCGGGAAAGCAACAAAGTACAAAAGGGACAGTGTCCGTTGGAAAACCTGTACTGATGCAGTGACAAAATACTTGGCAAAGAAAATGGTCTCTTTCCACACATTGGGGAAAAAAAGTCCTTTATGGATATGGTAAAGGTCCTAGATGCCCAGTACGAGCTGCCTGGACGGAAATATTTCTCACAAACAACCGTCCCACATTTATATAGTAAAGTTAGAGACAATGTTCAAGTGCTGCTGTCAGCGGCAGACAGTTATTCCTTAACAACTGACATTTGGTCGTCAGTTAACATGACACCATTTATGTCTCTGACTGTCCATACTATTACACCTGACTGGAAACTTGAATCCAAATGCCTCCAAACTACGTATTTTCCTGAGAGTCATACAGCGGACAGTCTTGCTGCTGCGCTCAGAGCTGCACTTCAGGAATGGCAACTTGACGAGAAAAAACTTTCAGCCATAACCACTGACAACGCTGCCAACATTCATGCCGCAATCAGGTCCCTGCATTGGCCGTGGCTGTACTGCTTCGGTCGCAATCTAAACTTGGCTGTCACAAATGGATTGCATGACCAGAGGCAAAAAAACGAGCGCGCCCTCGGACTATGCCGTAATATTGTCGGGGCCTTTTCACACAGCTCGCAACGTAAGCATGAACTCCACAAGAAGCAAGTGGACTTGGGACTCCCAAAACATAGTCTCATAACGGTAAGCATAAAACGTGCAGAGAATTTCTTTGGGGCAGGGGCTCAAATATAAAAAAAGGGGCGCATATATATATGCTTTGCATCACATAAATAAATTATATTGAAAAGTAGGCTATATTAAAATAGAAAACCATTTTTTAAATTGTAATTTTTTTTCCTGTATTTTTTATCAAATAAATGCAGGCTTGATGCGCATAAGGGACTTATTTAGCCTAAAATAAATGTGCATGCAAATTTGACCAAATGGAATAATATACATTAATGGACTTATTTATTTATGCATTCATTTGTTTATTTAGGCCTATTTATTCATTCATTCGTTTATTTATGCCTATTTATTCATTCATTCGTTTATTTAGGCCAATTCATTCATTCATTCGTTTATTTAGGCCTGTTCATTCATTTAATCCTTTATTCATCATTCATTAATTAATTCATCCATCCATCCGTCGGCAGGACTGTGCAACTCGCTGGGGCTCCAAACTGGCAATGGTGGAGCGCGTCCTCGAGCAGGCCCAAGCGATCAGACACGTCCTGTCTGATGACAGAAGGAGTAGCCTGTCCCTGACCTGGCAGGACATGGACGTCTTGAAAGCTGTTCACGAAGCACTGAAACCAGTCGGTGACTTCACTGATATTTTGTCAGGAGAAAATTATGTGACCAATTCCTATATCCTCCCCATACTACAGCTCTGCAGGGACAATGTGTTGGCTGCATCAGAAAATGACCTCCAGCTAACAAAGTCAATCAAAACTGGAATTCTAACAAAGCTGGAGGCCAAGTATGAATCCAGTTCAGTGCGCAAAATATTGCGAAAATGCACTTTCCTCGACCCTCGTTACCGTGGAGGATATGAGACGGATGACAACGCATTGGCTGAGACCAAGGCTGAATTACAGGCTGAGATCGTGAGCTTAGAGGCAGCAGGTCCAGTGACCATCAGAGTGGAAGAGGGAGAGGCGCAACCTGCACCTTCACAAAAAAAGATGACTCTGGGAAGTATGCTGCAAAAAAAATCTGATGCAATGGCAGGTCCCGTCGGCATCGGCACCGTAGAGGACCGAGTCGGAGCTGAAATAACAGCCTACTGTTTGGAGCCAGTTACTCAAGGAGACGAGGACCCACTTCTCTGGTGGAAAAATGCTGCCAGGCGTTTTCCCCAAATGTCGCGAGTGGCACGAAAGTACCTGTGCGTCTGTGCCACAAGCACACCATCTGAGCGGGTTTTCAGCACCGCAGCACGTCCACAACGTGCCCTGTTAAAGCCGGACAAAGTAAACATGCTGGTTTTTCTAGCGAAAAATCTTGACTAGATTGATGCTACTTGCCATTCGTTCCTGTTCGCACTGTGTTTATTTTTATTTATTTAATTGATTCAGGTATTTTTATTTGGTTTACGTTAAAAACAATATTGGAAAGAAGACTGGAAAGAAGTTTTTGTTTAGGATTATTGCTTTGCAATACTTTTTATAATATGGATGATGTTTATGTTAATTCAACTCTGGTTGACTGTTGTGGGTCTATTTGCACTTTTTTATAAGCTGCTCTTTGTTATTAAAAGTTGTTCAGGCGGTGTGATTTAATTTAATTGATTTGTGTGCGCGTCTCTGCGCGAAAATTGTTCTGGATGTTTATGTTAATTTAATTCTGTTTGACTGTTGTATTTGCACTTTTTTATAAACTGCTATTTGTTGCTAATAAAAGTTGTTAATATTGTTCTGCATGTTGTTTTGTTATTGTTTCAGTATTAGTGTTTGATATTCAGTTTCTGAACGGTTTAGGCACAAGCCAACAGTTTGGTGACGCTGTCTGAGCCTTACGTCACAATTTTTTTTATTATTCACGGTAATACCGTATACCGAGGTAAAATAGGGAGGAGGTTTGACAGTATCAAAATTTGGATACCGCCCAACCTTACTGGGGACCATCTCTTTCCCCAACTCTCTCCCACCCCGCTCTTTGATTTAGTTTGCATCCAGCTCACTCACTAGATTAATGAGTGGTGCCCCCATTTGAAACTCTGAAAATCTGGTCAGCCTATTTAGAAGTCATGTCATAAACTGGACTTCAGCTGAATTCAGCTTTATTTTGAATTATATACATTTGTTGTAGTTAGTTTACAATGCTTGTATTGTTCTCTTCTTCTTTAAATTCTAAGGCTTTTTTGTGTACAGTATAATGTTTTTGTTGCATGGTTTGAGACTGCTAAAGAGAGATGAGTATTGTGTAAGTAATAAACTAACCAAGTATGTTCCCCATGTGTGCTGTTGCTCTGATTTGTGATTCTAAATGGATCGTTACTGTTTTCATCTTAAATAACTCCATCTGCTATAGGTTTTGCTTTCATTCATTTTCCTTTCAATCATGCCTTATGCCTAACATTATTTAGAATGTTGTTTGTTTAAACCTTGTTTGAAATCAATTATTCCAGCTATTATTATTGTTGACACTTAATTTTGAATTATGCACATATATGATATGTTTCCATGTGCTTATTTACTGTGCAACTGCAGATATTGTTTGCCTAATAGTTATATCTTTTATGTCAATTTATTTACATGAACATTTATTATTGTCTTTGATCCTTTTGATGCATCTGCCTTTGAAAGGTATTTGACAAAATAAAATACTTGATTGATTTTGCAGTTACTGTTTTTGTCTGAACTTAGTGTTTTGCAATGCTTTCCTCTACTCTGTAATATACCAGTGCCCATTATTTATTTGTTAATTTTATTTTTATTTCTTTCTAACAGTAGAGTATTTTTGAGTGTACAAACCTGCCCTGTACAAGAAAATTTCTCCTGACTCATTAGCAAGTGTTGTATGCAACAAGACAACTGTCCTATGCGTAGTCCCAGAGCTATCAAATAATTAATCAAGCAAGGCAGTATGTAGAAGATCTTACATTGACCAATTCTGTTTCCTGATTTAAATTCAATTGGGCATGTTGTTCAGTTGCTAAAAATGAGACTGAACTCGGAAACAACCTTAAATTAACAGCATCTACAGCTACACTTTTTGGAGTAAGCTCTCTCTTCATTGACATAAGTCAGGGTTACCACGTGAAAATAATTTTGTTTTTATCAGAAAAAAGGTGCTTATTTAGTTAACTTTATTTTTCCTTATATTTTTTCTGGTGCTTTCACATTAGCCAAAATTAAGTTTTGAATATGCATATTAAAATATATTCAAACCTAAGTTAAAAATTTGGGCTGCTGAATATTATTTTATATTTATACTTTTAATATTTTAAATTTTTCCTTAACCTGTGTTTGAAAACATTAAGTACTAACGAATCATGCACTGTAGTTTGAAAAAGCATACTTGAAAACCTTGCTGCGCCGATCAATTGGCCACCCATCTAAACTGTCTGATTTTCACTAAAAAAGATTTGGTCAGTTATCTGAAAAATGGCCAATCACAAAGGCCGATCATTTGAGCCCCTGCTTTTCTAAGCTTTATGGTAATTTAGTTGGAGTGGTCCTTTTTGCATGGTATTACGGTAGCTCATTTAGTGCTTCCTGCAGCTTTAAAAAAAAAAAAAAAAAAAAAGCAGCAAGTAGAGGCTTGTTTTAGCAGTGCGGATTCTTCTGTGTAGCACAGAGCAAGAGGCAATTGGAGTATTAGCCTTTATGTTAGTGATGACCTGTACTGTTGATTTTCTTTTTGATTCAATACTGGGTGAGACTGAGGCCAATATTACCAACACTGATGCAGCCAGAGTGTCGTCATGCAAGAATGGTTAATCCGTTAAAAAAAAAAAAAAAACACAGTATGTATGGACATCAAAAAGTCACATTTTTAATTCTTTGCATGTATAGTGCCAAAAATCAGACTACGGTACTTTGCTTGTTTATTAACAGAAATTATTAAACATGTTCAGTTCTTGGAAACAATATGTGGAACAACAACAAGAATTAGGGTTAAGTTTTTTTTTTTCTCGAAAAACGTTGCATTTTTTTTAGCTCAAAAATGACATTTTTATTTTGTACTGTAAAACATGTAAAACACTAAAAGTATGCAGTCAGAAGTGTAGAAAGTATAATAATCATGCAAATACATCAGAATCACTTTCAGTTTTACTGTCCATTTCAATTGCACTGCCTGAAAACAAATTCAGTTTAATTTCACTGCTGATGAGAGCGTGCAACACTTGGGCTGCTGAAAACTTTTTTTCTGAGAAGTCATTGTTACTAGGCATGCCAGCGGGTAAAAGGAGAAGACACTCCTTTACCGCTGCCCAGTTAACACTTGGAACTACCACTATGCATTATGAATGCATATTTTAGTGTGTATTTGAAGTAAAGTTTGTTTTATTTTATTTTAACTGAACAATACGCCTACATAATTTAATTTTGTTAATAAAAATGAACAATGAACACCTGTGATCTATAGTTTAATTATAAAGATACATTTTAATAGAGGACATAAGGCTTCTGTGCATCTGATCATGCTTAGTGTAAAAAGTTTTCGAAAGGGATAAAGTGGGAATAAATTCAGAATCGGCCAAACATGTAACATGAAATCAGTGATTGGTTTCAGCCTTACAAAAACCGGATTGGAACATGCCTACCCTTCACAATAACTAGTGGTGAACACACACCTGTAGTGACTTAATCAAAGAGAAAGTAGCACCAGTGACACGTCTCACTGCCATAAGAAACCCAGACACAAATGCTGTTTTTGTCAGCTATGCTTCTTTTTGCACCTGGTAGTCAGTAGTAGTATTGTGACTTTCCATCTCCGTTTTATATAAATTGAGGTACTGTGAGCCTGTATGTTTCACAAATGGACCCCAACTTAATTTATTTAATGTATTTTAATGATCTGTAAATAATTCCTTCACATTGTAATCATTTACTTAGCAGATGGCTCTGTTATCGGAATATTAGAAAAGTTCTATAAAAAGTAATCTGAGTGTTTAATCAGGAAGCTACAAATTATAGCCTGCATTCATTTGGAATTCACCAACACTTACAAAGACTTACAAAGTTGTGTGGAAGACACTTTATTACTATACAGTCCACAGAAGAATGACTCTAGACAGAACAGATCTGTGGCACTAGGAATTTGGAGTTCCAGTTTCATAGTGTGGTTACATATCATGTTTTCATCAAGAGTCATGATGCGTTCCTTAAAGTTTCTCTTCAACAGATCTTCCTTTACACTACACCTGTGCTTGGAGGTATCTGTATGGGTCTTTAGGTAACTAAAGTTTCAAAAAATAAAACAATTCATAGAAAGTATCCATTTCTGTCAAGTTGTTTTCACCTGTAACAGGATGAAAGAAAGCCAGACCCTGCCTCTGTAGCAGCAGTTATAACTCAAGAATTAAGCCTAGACAGAGATGCAAGTCCATTGTAGAATAAACTTTTATCAGATTGTCTGTTTTGCAGCACTGGGAAAGTTTCAACCTTGGCTGGGGAAAAGTGCAATGTAAGGCATATTCACACACTTTTGCATTCATTTATAGGCCCAATTTTTAAAGATACTGGTTACATGAGGTAGTCTACAAATACAGTATATGGGCACAAAGTACCCTCAGACAGTAGCTGGAACAAAATTCAGACCTATATCCCTAGACCTATGAGGCAGCACCATGCCATCAAAGCCCAAAATAAATAAACATTGTGAGCAAATACTGTACTGTTCACATAGCAGTGAGGTCAATGATGCATGTTAGGTTTTTTAGCAAACATTGTCTACATCATGTGCATTCTGCAGCTCATCTACATGTATATCGATGAGTGAATGTATAATGCAGCTTTCTATAATAATCCTACACTGAATCAAAAAAGTGCAGCTGTGTAAAGATTACTTTAATCCCATAGATATGTTGTATTGGCTAGAAGCAAAACTAACATTTCAGTATAAAGTTTATGGGCAAGTGGGTTTGTGGGTCATTCAGACATGCTGATGGAGAAACCCTTGTTCTTGGTTCACAGTGCACGTTGCTAATGTAAAATAGGCTTGCCTTCTTCAGTTATTTTTTACTATTACTGTTATTTACTTCATCTGCTGTATATCTCAGTCTTTCCTCTACTCGCGTTTCACTCAACACTTGCCCTCACCTCTTCAAATCCAATTATATATTCCACCCCTCCTATATGTAGTGCATTTACCTAATCTTTGTTTCCTTTTGTTTTCTGTTCATAACATGGCAGAGGCCAACTAACATCTCAGATCTTCCTGAAGTTCAGTAATGCTATAATTGTGTGTGTATAAAATAAAAATAGCACTTCCTAAAATATAACCTTTTTATAGCTGAATGGCTTTGGTGTGCTGTGTAGCTGATGCATAGCATAGCACAGGTATTTAAAAAAGGCAGGGTTATTCATTTGTAAAGGTGAAGATACTTTCAACTTGGATGAACCTCGCATCTCATCTTGTCTTCTACTTGCCCCCTATTCATCTGATTTTCCAGAACAACTATATTAGAATATAAAAGTTTTACACTTTGTGGAAGACCATATAAACAAGATGAAACTGGTCATACCTTACAAAAGAGCTCTTAAGGACACAGACTTGTGTTCTTTTTCCTGACAGCTGACTTATACAGCCAGGGCATGCAATGGATACAGGTTTCATCTAATTTGAAACAAACATAATTACGGGTGAGTAAACTTTTTTCCTTTGATTTAAAATGTCTTTTGAAAAAAGGATTATAAATTATTGTAACCTGAAAATGTCAGTTTTGAGATAACTGGAATTAGAAGTCTTTAGTTTTAAGGCGTATTTTGCTCAAAAATAAATAACTAATGTAAAATTCTGGATGCCAAAATATTGAATCACTGTTGACAAAGTTAGGGAACTAACAGAATGTTAGCATTAAGTCTAATAAGAATAATAGAAATTTGTAACATGACTTATTAATGCAAATTAGTTGGTTAGTAAGTGTATTTAAAAGTAACCCTGACTTGTAAGGGGCATCATTATACTGTAGTACTGTATTTAGCATTGCTGTTTCTTTTGGTAAAACATCCATTCATCCATCAATTTTTAACCCTGCTTTATCATGAGGAGAGTTGCAGGGATGCTGGAACCTATCCCAGTAAGCATAGGGTGCAAGGCAGTAACTCATACTTTGTTCAAATCATTTGCCCATATTTGTCTGTACATTCTACCTGTGTATACTTGTAGTTTTTCTGAGTATTCTTGTTTTCCACCCAGTTGCTAAAGAAATATTTATAAAGTTAATTGTTGACAATAAATATGCTCTGAGTGGGCGTGAGTGTGGGAATATGCAGTATAAGAGTGAGTCCTTCAGTGAATTGCTGCCTTGTCCTGTGTTGGTTCCCACTTTATGCCCAAAGCTGCTGGAATAGGCTTCATGAAATGACACTGAAATATAATTGGAAGTGTCATGTAAAGAAAGAGAGAATTTAGATTAAATAACATTTTTTAACAGAAGGACTTCTAACAATGTGCACATGCCACATTGAAAGATCTTTAAGCAAGTTTTGTTTAGACACAGAGTTTGAAATTGTTTTCTGCTGAGCTAAAGTGGCTTTAGATTTTATTGTATGACATCTCTAAATTAGAAACCAAATGTTGCCTTTAAAGAGGCATCTTAATGAGGGATACAGTACTTTGACTTGGCTTTTGTCCTCACAATTACAAACAGATTTTAATGCCAGTCACAGGCCTTTGAGCAAAGTAATTTTTTATGTTGTATACTTATTAACTTTTATTTACTTTGCTTCATAAAATTTCCAAGATTTTTTTTTTTAACCAAAGTAATGTGGTCTGCAGACAGCAAGGTTGTGAACAATAGAATTGGTACCTTATTGCCACATGCACCTGTAGAGAGAAAAATCCAGATATTTTTTGGTTTACATTTTGTTGATTTTCTTGGAAAGTAAAGCATACATGTAGTACTGTAGTTACCTGACTTTGCCTGGGAAATTTCATAAAACAGTGGCCCTCGGTTATACTGTCGTCTGCCAATTGAATATATCATGCAATATTTGTAGTTTTCATTTTACCAAGGGCAAATATTACTGGCAGTAAGTGTAGTTTAGTGGTTAAGGCTTTGGGCCAACACTTCAAAGTCTGATGTTTTTGGTTCAAATCCTGCTGTTGACACTGTGATCATGAGCAAGTCACTACACCAACCTGTGCTTCAATCGGGGAAAAAGAAAAGAAATGTAACCGATTGGATCTTAAATTTAAGTTGCCTTGGATGAAGGTGCCAACCAAATAAGAAATCATATTATTGGGTCACTGGAGTTATCTGCTCCTGACGGAGGGAGTCTGAGTAGAGGGGCTGTTTGCACAGTGGCTGTTTGCTTAGAAGATATGGACACGCCTGTAAAAACTGCTGAAAGACTACCTTCACATTGATCCCTTCATTGCGTCGCTTTATCGCGGTGCTTGCACACTTAAAAGCGCAATAGCCCTATTGATTTTTAATTGTTTACTTTACTCTCTCTCTGACATTCTCCGCTCCTGACGCGCACCTTGAAGAGGAAGATATGTTTGCATTCTTTTAATTGTGAGAAAGAACTGTCATCTCTGTCTTGTCATGGAGCACAGTTTAAACTTTTGACTAAAGGGTGTTATTTCATGTCTAGAGGGCTCTAATAATGTTAAAAACGTATTTCGAAGGTCGTAAACAGGTTTTCTATGCTCTAACTGTGAAAATATTAGATTTATAAATAAAGAATCCTACTTCTTGGAAATTCATTTATCTGTCTGGAGCGGATCAACCGCTATAAACGAGGGTTTACTGTATAACTGTGCGGAGAATATTTATAAACAGTGTGGGAGAGTTTCTAAG
>JANRMT010062808.1:6882089-6917192 GCA_026402145.1 Polypterus bichir lapradei
TATATATATATGTATATGTATGTATGTATGTATGTATGTATGTATGTGTGATAGCTATATAAATATGTAGCTAGAAATTCTAGTCACTATAGATAATTTAAAAAGATATTTCATTAACAGTAATAACTGGCCTCAAATAAAGAAATGTATTTAAAAAATCTTAAACTACTAAAGAACTTTTGGAACTAAAGTTCTTTACCACTTTTCTTTCATTCTGTTAGGTAATGGCATTCTGGGAAGGCGATGATTTAGTAGTCTTCTGTCCTTCAAGGTCAGCTACCATTTTTTGAGAATCTGAATGTGGCTTTAGGGAAGTAACCAGTATGTGCAGTTATTTTGCATTATAGTTGTAAGTCTACTATAAAAGAACAGGCAAAAAGGTTGAAAATTTCTTTGAAATCTTTTTTCAATGTGAATACTTTATCATAACATCACATGTGATTTATATAAAAAAAAAAAAAAAAGTGTGTTTGCTGTCCCATCACCCTTTACGGCAATTCTTATACCTGTATAAATATAGATACTGCTATTACTACTACTAAACGCTACTTGCGTGTTTAGTTTGGTGGTGGCATGTAAAAATGAATTGTTGTAATAACTGATCTTGTCCTTTACAGTTGCAGATAACGTGCCTTCATTCACAGACCTATTGGATGTGTTTTAAACCTAGACGTCACTAAAAAAAATCCTTATTTCATTCCTATCCCCATAATTATTTGTCAGAGATCTTTTTTTAAAGTGGTTCTGTTGCTGCTGCTTCTTTCTAATAGTTTTTTAAACCAAAATATGTTCAAGTATCCTGTATGTAGCCAGTAGAAATGATTAATTCTTTTTTTGTATTACTCAGAAGATTTTAGGTCTGATAATATTCAGCAAGTATTCATTCAGGTGATGTCTGCATTTTAAATGGCAAAATAGCTACTTAATTGAACAACATTCACACTGGTTGAAAATTACTGATTTTGTTTACTATGCGTTTACCACAGCATTGCCAACTATCAGCTAGACATTGCCCAACCTAATCTTAACTACTTTTAAAGGCACTTAACAAAAAGTGCCTAAGATTAGAGATTTGGGTTTGTTTGTTAATTTGAAAATTTTCTAAAGTTGCAAACATTTATGATGCAAATATATAGTACATTTAGAATGAGGGCTGCATAAAAAATGTTAAGAAAAATAAAAATAAATAACCATTGGATCTAGGCTTTAAATCCCAGTTTAGCCAACACCTGGTTAGAGTTTACATTTTCTTCCCATTTACATTTTCTTATTGCCTAGGTTATTTCTGGGTATACCAGTGCTCTTGCTGTATTGTCATGTATAGCCTCTCGTGTATCCTTTAGGTTAATTAATGACTGTAAAGTAGCCTGATATGAATGAGTGTGGGTGTGAATATGTGTCTATAATTAGGTCCTGTTCCATTATTTGTTTTGTTCCTTGGTTTACATAGACAGGAAAAAACAAAAGGCGATTGATGGATAAGAGGGGGCCATTTAGTCCATCTACCTTGTTTGATTAGGTAGTAGCTCAGTCACCTCAATAAATTTTCCACTTGAGTTACATGACTTGGTAGTTTGTCCTTGATTCCCATGACTGTGTAAAGAAATGCTTCCTAGTGTCAATCTAAAATACTGTACACTTCCACATGTTTTATCGTGGTGTCCTTTTAAGTTCATGGTCACAGTTGAATTGAAAAAGGCTTGCTGGATCAACTTTATAGATGTTTTTAAGAAGCCTGAAGACCTCAGTTAGGGTTCTCATGGAGCATATTTTTGCTTAAGCCTGAAGTTAATTCAGTTAAGCTGCCAAAGCAGGACATACCCTTGTAGTATAGTGACCAGAACTTTACGCATTACTCCTGATGTGGTCTTACTATCTCTAAATACATTCTGAGAATGATGTCTCTTGATTTTTATTCAACAGTTTTTACACTGTAACGTAACAATTTTTGTTGTTTTAATTGTTTCTGCAAATTATTTAGACAATGAGAATATTGCACCAACATAAATCTCTGAATCTTTTCAGAGGTTGCGTCCGGTAAGGTAATTTAGTATTACCCATTTGTACTTTATGTACAATAGATGATCATTTTGTCTTTTAATAGTACTTTGCATTTTTTTGCTTCAAGCTGCATTTTCCAAATGCTTGCACAAGAGTCCAGCCTCTGAGCCTAATTGTGAAGGTGGTTTATGAATACAAAAAAAGCCACATAGTTTGCATTATAATTACAGTCACATACTAGGCTCAGAAAAATTATATATATTGTAAAAATTTTCTTTGGTCACATTCATATAAGTTGATTTTTGTTAGACATCCCATCTAATTACATTTTATAAAGCTTAGAGTAAACTACAGTGACTGTTTTCTTGTCCATTTTGTGATGTTGCAGGATACCTAATGCGTTGTATAATATAGGACCTAATTACATGCTGGAATTGTCATTATTTGGTATAAAAATTGTAATTTCTTACCAGCTTGAATGAACTATATTATCAGTTACACTTTAAGGCTCTTATACATCTAACATGAGATATGGCACACAAACGTTGTGTACAAATAAATCTGCCTTCCATAGTGTAATTAACTCTACATATGTATTCTGATTCTTTCATTAACAGGTTCTCCTGCTGAGTCAAGACTGGGTCAAAAAATGTTGTTTGTGAAAAAATGTTATGTGATGGAGAAAAATAATTAGCATTTTTGTAATTAGTGACCAAATATATATTAAAAAAATCACATGAAATAATTTAAACAAAATTTTCAGTCTGTACTTATGCTATTAGTGCTTTATTGTGTCAGTCTGAAAATTTAACATTTTTCACTCTGTTTACATATTAGTTGAAAAATCTCATTTTCATATTGCAACTGCAGTCTAAGATGGCGGAGTTTAAAACCTTGTCTTAGTGTGTTAATGCAAAACATTTAACTGATGATTTGTATTCTATAGGTTCTACAACTTTAATTGTTCAAGTTAGACTGCCATTTTATTCATTAAAATACTTTTTTTTTTTTTTTTTTTTTTGGAGACGCCACAAGTCAGAGTCAAACATTGCAAGTTCATCATGATTTTTTTTTTCTTCTCATTCTCTTTAGCACTTGAATCCAGCTTGTTCTTGATGCGTTGTGTATCTGCAAATGGAGAGCTAATCTTTGTTTTTTTCTGTGATGTTTTTATATTTTTTTGTAGTGCACAAAAGTAATTAACAAGGGACATAAAATAAGATATCCTAATGATTTACTTGCTTAAATAATTTTAATATAATAATTTGTCATCTCCAACATACTCGAGTGAATGAGTATGATTGGAGTACTGTGAAGGACTTATTTCCTGCCTGGGATGTGTTCCAGTAACCAATGGAAAACAAATAGAAACTAATAGAAGCAAAGCAGATTTTTTTTTTAATTTAAAAAAAAAAAATTAAAAAATGAATTACTTAGGCAAGTACTGTTAGGCCAGGTTTATACTTCACGCAATGAGATGTATGCGCCTATGGATACTACGGCTACTCAAGCAGTGTGCTGTTTATACTTGTGCTCATACTTTATGTAAATCTGGAGCACTCTACCAGGTGGCAAAGGTATCATCATGGTGAGAAAACAACAATCCGTTTGCTGTGTTGTGAATTTCCCAAAACATTCATTAAATTCCCAGGACATCTTGCCACAATTTCTCTGAAAAGGATGGGTATTTAATGATTACATCCAGCAATCCAGGGATGTGCACATTCCTGCAAGCATCAGGCACGAGGCAGAAACAATCCCTGGATGGGGCATCAGCTCATTGCAAGGTGAATATAACCACTCACATACACTAGTGTCATTTTAGCATTACCAAATCTCCAAACTTGAAATGTCCTTGGAAGGAAAATGGAGCACACTGGGAAACCCCCCAGGAAAACATGTACATTCCAGGCAGGGAACACCAGGGGCATGACTCCCTACTGCAAGGCAGCAGTGCACTCTGCCACTGTTCTACCCCCACATGTGAAATTATTAAAAGTATTAATTATTTAAATTAAGTTAATGATTTATCTTTAAAATGTAACATACATTCTTTAATACATGTCATTATGAAAGTGATATCAAGTATAAATCTACGGATTGTAAATGTCCAGAGAGCTGGAATATCATAAATTGAATGTGTTCTGTGTGGCTGCCTGCCGCTACTGCCATTGCAGGAGGAAGCCCCAGAATCGTGCAGCAGTTAACAACTGGGTCAGTTTTAAGATGATGTTTGTGATGTTCTACTTTAATGACAAAATAAACTATGAGATTAAAGTCAAAATTTCCACTTTAATCATGAAATAGACCTTTTCATTGTGTCCCTAATCTTTTTTTTTTCCCTTCCGTGGCTCAAATACGTTTCTGTACTTTCTCATGCTGTTGTAAAGGTGCCAAAAAAATGGCACAGAAGATGGTATGTGAGACCTTTAAAATGTATCATGTTATTACGATGGTGAATATGCAATGCTTATATTGCCTATGTGTGAAATAGATGAAGGAAACCACCATGAATACATTTGTATGTTAACATTTAAGTTTGTTGATTTGCTTCTGCACATTGAACCATTCATCAAACATCAAAGCATGCGCATTGATCAAGTAGGATCCACAAAGTGGCTTGCTGTCACACGTTGATAGTAAACAAAGACTCTGATGTCATGTTCCATCTTGAACACACTGTGTCCCCCAATGTTTTGCTGGTACTGCAACCTGTACATGTGCCACGTAATTTTTTTGAGGACGTGCTCGGTGGATGAGTCAAATGAATGCTCCAAAGCCATGGCAGCCATGATGCATGTGCATATGCGTTCCGAGCATGAAGTATAAACCAGTCCTTATAGGACTAATCTTGGAGTCCAGAGGTTTAAGCAATTGCAAATGTCAGATTACTTAGTCAAGACACTGTGCTAACAAAACTATAGACTTTTCTTTAAGGAATTCTGAAATATTGAAAGTAAATCCAGATGACAGATAAGTGTTATTTTTCTGAACAACTTAATCTAGAGATGGATCAGGGGGGTGGGCTGGAGCCTGTCCCTGCTTGCATAAGGCAGGAACAAACACCAGACAGGGTGCCAGTCCATTACATGGTGAAGACATACACACACACACACACATCAGAGCCAATTTAGCGTCACCAGAGTTACCACCTAACCTGTATGTCTTTGTGCAGTGGGAGGAAACCCATGCAGACACAGAGAGAACATGCAATATCCAGACAGGGAGTACCTGAGACATGACATAAACTCTGATCTTCTTACTTTGAGGCAGTAGTGCTACTACTGTGCCACTGTGATGCCCCTGTTCTAAGAAGTTCTCTTCATTAAATGTTATTAGCTAATGTTGTCTAAATATATAAATGCAAGTAAATCTCACAACAGAAAATGTCAAATACTTGAGAAAGTGACTTTTGACAAATAGGATTTAAAAAGTATTGTTACTAAACAGGTATTAAAAGTACTGAAGTGTGAAGTATTTTCTGAATGAAAGTATTCTGAATAACAATTGTTTATGTGTGATGTTTGGATTCTGGTTTTAACAGAACTGATTAAGTATTATATCTTCTGCCATTCAAAATGTCAGAGAACATATTTAGTGTGTATGCATATTAAGATAATGAAAATCTGTTTTTTTCCTTTTTTCTGGGTTTTTGTAATTGTAGATTTTGGCTATTTAATCATTTAAGTTTGTGTAATATAGCTTTTTTTATTGATTTTAATTAGAAGCAGATAACATTCTATACAATGAAGTCAAACTTAACAAAGCAAAATTCAACCCCCACTCAAAAGGAAGAGAGGAGAGCCTACAACCAAAACTACTCTATAAAAGCAAACAAGAAATGAAGTGTATCCTTGTCCCTAAAATGGAAGCTTATTCTAAAATGTTATTGATTAGATCCTGCCATATTTTAAAAACATTCTGAACAGATCCTCTAAGAAAGAATTTGATTTTTTTTCCAGTTTCATATAGTATAGAACATCAGTTACCCAGTGACTTAAGAGTGGTGGGGTGGGATTCTTCCAGTTGAGCAAGACAAGTCTATGTGCTAGTAGTGAGGTAAAGGAAATTACGGTTGATTGTCCATCTTCACTTTAACCCCATCTGGGAGTACACCAAACACAGCTGTTAATGGATTAGGATTGATTGTGACACCAAGGCTGTCTGATAGGCATTCAGATATTTTTGTCCAAAATGTTGTTAATTTGGTGCACTCCCAAAACATGTGGCCCAGTGAGGCTGGGGCTTGGGCTCGATTGCAAAATTCGCAGGTTGGATTTTTGCCCTGGAAACATCTTGGACAATTTTAAATGAGATAAATACACTGAATAAAAGGTTGAGTTAAATGATTGCATGCTTTGCACATATGGAGCTAGAGTATATTCTGTGCATGGCTGCATTCCACTCCTTTTCTGAAATATTAAATTATAGATCCTTTCCCCAAAATGTGAAGGGATGTTTTTGTCAGTCAGTCATTCTGCAACCCATAAACTAAGATGAAAAGCAATAGAGAAAGTGTCTTTTGCACTTTTTAAATTTCTTTTTTTATTATTTTTATTGAAATTGCACAAAACGCATACTCACATATTTAGTAACAGCAAGAAGTTCAGGGCATAAATGAAATTAATGAAAAAAATTAATGAAATAAAGTTCAGGTCATAATTGAAAATAAACATATTACTGTGTAATCTGTTGTGTTTGCAACTTAAAGCTTTTGAAAAAAAAGAAAAGTCCTTGCAACTAGCTAATCTATGTGCCAATGATATATACATATGAACACAAACACACAGAAGCATGACAAGAAAAAAAAAAAAATTAAGTTCAATAAGAGAACACCAAATGTGAGCATATTATCCAGATGAGACAAGGAGAGATTATTGAAAGTGTTTAACATGGTCAGAAATTTTATAATAAGCTCCAAGTTCTCCATCATATCTCCAAATTCTGTGCATCACATTGTTTACATCTGAATCTGTGTTTGTGTGTCAATTCTTTGTCTTTTTTATCACAGAAATCATATGATGATCTATAATACCTATCTAAGACCTATCTATAATAATCATATACTATTATTTTTACGGTGAGCTCCCTTTCCCAAATTCTGTAAAATTCCTTCATATGGGATGTTATGTTTTATAGCAGTGCTTGAAACTTAAACTCCCAGCAGTCATCTGCTGAGGATGCAGGGGGCTGTTGGGTACAAGAAGGCTGGCGTGACACTTAAAAGGGGGAATGAAGTCTTTTGTGTTTCATGTCTGGAGTTGCCTGTCTGTTTGCCTTCCGTTTTGATACTTGTGGATTCCGGTTTTGTCCTGGATCGTCTACTGTTTTGAGTATATGGACTGTCTGGTGTCTTCCTGCTGCATGAAGACTGTCTGAGGATTTGTTGTCATCTTGCAAAGAAAGGAGCGCTCCTGATCCCATTCATACGCCATCATCTCATCACGAAATACCGGTAGGACTGACCTTTACATTCATAAACAGCGTGTGGATCACTGGACTATCTACCGTCATTTCATTTCATCAGTTGCCATTTTCAAGAACTTCATAGTGTGTGATTTTTTTTTTTTTTTTTTTTTTTTTTTTTTTTTGTTAATGGTTTGTTATTGTCGAATTTGTGTTTATTGTACATCACCATAAGAGGGAACTGGGGTGGTTGTTTTAATTTATTATTGTTTAATACATTCTTTAATTGCTGTTTTATTACTGGTCACATTTTTGTCTCTGCTTGTGAGTGTGTGTGGGTTGGGCCAAGGCTGGGTGCGTCCCTGGAATCTCCGCCTAAAAAAAAAAAAATAAATTACTGTCTTTTCGATGGTGTGAATATTGGCGGCATTGGACAGCTACAGTTTTGTTTCCTTATGAAAACAAAATTTTAGTTCATTTTATAAAAGTAATTACTATTTTCATCTATCTTTGTACATTTAAACCTTGTCTTTTCCCTATTTTATAGATGAAGGATGCATTATCTGAGATTATTCAGCTTGCAACCTTGGATTCGGAACCTTGGGTATTGATGGTGGCCGACATTCTAAAATCCTTTCCAGAGACAGGTGCCCTCAATCTAGACTTGGAGGAACAAAACCCAAATGTGCAGGACATTTTAGGAGAACTCCGAGAGAAAGGTGATAAAGTAAAAATTGTTGGTTTTTGAATGCATCAATTCCCATTGTCTAATGTAAAAAATTGTTGATGTGAGTAATTAACACATAACTATAAACTATACAAGATGTATTTCCATGATTGCATTTTTGTTTTGTATATTACTTCCTAAAGCTTGATGGAAGTTAGTATAAGAATGGTTATGTTCTTGAAGAAATATCCTTTCTTAGTGATGTGGTATATAAGATTTTAATCTTACTTTACAAGAATAAATCTTTATTCAATCACTTTAAATATGAAATAGTTACTTTTGTCTTATATTGCATTAGCTTTGTTTATAGAACAAATTCATATCCAGACCACCAGTGCTTGATGGACACATATTATAAATGATAATGAGTATACTGTAGTAGCCCAAAATTAGCCTAATGCAGTACATTTGTAGTCTGTCAGATGGTCCTTTAAATCTGTTTAGAGTGTTTCTTGCAAGCAAGAACATGTGAGCTGTAAGCCCTTATAATATTTTAACAGTGCATTCTGTGCCCCAAAGAATACATAAATTCAGGTGTTCTAACAGTGGAGGTTTACAGTAATCCCTCCTCAATCGCGGGGGTTGCGTTCCAGAACCCCCCGCGATAGATGAAAATCTGCGAAGTAGAAACCATATGTTTGTATAGTTATTTTTATATATTTTAAGCCCTTATAAACTCTCCCACACTGTTAACATTATTAGAGCCCTCTAGACATGAAATAACACCCTTTAGTCAAAAGTTTAAACTGTGCTCCATGACAAGCAAGAGATGACAGTTCTTTCTCACAATTAAAAGAATGCAAACATATCTTCCTCTTAAGGAGCAGAGAATTTCAGAGAGAGAGAGCGCTCGCAAAGAAAAGCAAACAATCAAAAAATCAATACGTGCTTCTGTGCTTTTAAGTATGCCCCACCGCGATAAAGCGGCATTTTTTAGAGGAGCGTCCGTATCTTTATCTTCTAAGCAAACAGCCTCTGTGCAAACAGCCCCTCTGCTCACATCTCCTCCGTCAGGCGCAGAGAACTCAGAGAGAGAGAGAGAGAGAGAGAGCGAGATTAAAGCAAACAATCAAAAAATCAATAAGTGTGCATTTGGAAGCACCACGATAAAGCGGCATTTCTTAGAGGTGCCTCCGTATCCACTAGGCAAACAGCTTCTGTGCAAACAGCACCTCTGCTCACACCCCCTCCGTCAGGCGCAGAGAATGTCAGAGAGGGTGAGAGAGAGAGGCAGAGACAAGCAAACAATCAAGCACCGCGCGGGAAGCATATCTTATAGCATTGAGGAGTTTTAGTTAATATGTAATACATGCTCTGATTGGGTAGCTTCTAAGCCATCCGCCAATAGCGTCCCTTGTATGAAATCAACTGGGCAAGCAAACTGAGGAAGTATGTAACATAAATTGAAAGACCCATTCTCCGCAGAAATCCGCGAACCAGCGAAAAATCCGTTTTATATATTTATATATGCTTACATTTAAAATCCGCGATAGAGTGAAGCCGCGAAAGTCGAAGCGCGATATAGCGAGGGATTACTGTATATACAAATGGGGAAAATGTAATGGAGAAGTAAAAAAAGTTCACAGATTTTTTTTTTTCTTAGTTGTTAATTAACTTAAGGCATTTTATCAGTATTAAGAAACAATGTTAAAATTTTCATGCTATGAAAAACTGGCATGTTAGCAATCAAGTATTGTAGTTGCAGTGTTGTGTTTGCTTGGCATTTCAATTTGATTGCTCTCTGTTAGTATAAACCGGAGACAAAGCAGAGCCAATTAGAAGTAAATATTGCACAAATGCTAGGAACTGTTTCTTCCCACAGAGATTTATGGATATGTAGAACAAGCTGAATGGCACTATGGGTACCTTTTTAAGTCCTGAATTCCTATTTTGCTGACACTTGTTACTTATAATAAATAAGCAGTGCTTTTTTTTTTTTTTTTTTTTTTTTTTTAATTTAATGAAAAAATGTTAGTTTTAGTAGTATTTAATGTTTTTGTTATTCAGATTTTATTAAGCATCAGAAGATAAGTATATGACTCAAAAACTTTTCTGTTTTTATTTTGCAGTTAGTGAATGTGAGGCTTCCGCTATGTTGCCATTGGAGTGTCAGTACCTAAATAAAAATGCTCTGACTGCTCTTGTTGGACCCCTTACTCCACCAGTGAAACACTTTCAGCTGAAGAGGAAGCCTAAAAGTGCAACTCTTAGAGCAGAACTTTTACAGAAATGTAAGTTTATGAAAATCATACTGTTGGAGTAGATGTATGTGCGTTTTGTTAAGCTTTAATTCTTTATCATGTGAAGTAATACTGAACAGGGTAAAATTTCATACCATAGTTTAAAGCAGGGCTGTATAAATCATGAACCTTTCTTTTGGCCTGCAAAAATGTCTCATGTTGCTGATTTTATTTAACATTGAAAAAGTTGCTTCCAATACCCTGGAGTTATTGCATGTGCAGGCATTGGGAATATGGAACAAATTCTGAAACATGTACTTGGAACAAAAAAACTTTCAGAAGTACCAGGATGAGATGTTGGGACAACAAAGTTATTTATTGGCTGTCTAAATATGTTGGATGAACTACAGTGTCTCCTCTCATTTGTGAAACTCCTTTTGTTTTTATAATCGGAAGCGTTAGTGTGAATGAAAGATATGGGTGTACTTTCCAGCGTGATAAAAATTGTAGCTAAGATTTAGAAAATAGGGAAATAATTCACAAGTTAAATATAGTCAACCAAGCTCAATCTTGTGCCATCCTGTATCGGTTCTCAAATAGACTGAACAAAATTCATCTGATCTTGTGACCTTGGCTGTTAGGTATGTTATGAGTCAAACAAACGTCACTTCATTGCAAGTAAATGGCAGGTGGTTTCCTTTCTCATCAAAGGAAAAGTAACATACCATATTTCCAGTCTTTTTTTTTTTTTTTTTTTTTTGCCATTTTAATTGGTTTAAAATCACTACAGTGGAACCTCGGTTCACGACCATAATTCGTTCCAGAACTTTGGTCGTAAACCGAGTTGGTTGTGAACCGAAGCAGTTTCCCCCATAGGATTGTATGTAAATACAATTAATCCGTTCCAGACCGTACAAACTGTATGTAAATATGTAAAAATATGTAAAGATTAAGCACAAATATAGTTAATTACACCATAGAATGCACAGTGTCATAGTAAACTAATGTAAAAACATTGAATAACACATAAAACACCCAGGCTCCCTGATCAGCTACACGAGCTGGCTCGCTCGCGCTCTCTCTCTCTCTCTCTGTAGCACACACACCACCAAAGCCCCTCCCTCAGCTACAGGAGCAGGCTGGCTCATGCGCTCTCTCTCTCTCTGTGTAGCGCGAGCACGCGCACACACACACACACACACACACACACACACACACACACACACACCTATCCTCCCCCCCATCCCTTCCCTGTCAGCGGCCCGCCGGGCTCTCTCTCTCTCTCTCTGCGCTTGCTCGCTCTCTCTAATCTCTCTGTAGCACGTGCTCGCGCAGCATTTTTTTTTAAATGAGTTTTAAGCAAAAAGAAACATTGGAACAAATCCGAAGCGCGTGCAAAAACCAACTCACAAGCAAACAAAAAAGTAAGATTGCAGGAGATCACGCTATTAAACCTAAAGCCTGATCGCTGTAAACAATGTTTATAAAAGGTGTTTTAAGCACAGCAGAAAAAAACGAACAACAAATCCGAAGCGCATGCAAAAACCAACTCGCAAGCAAACAAAAAAGTAACATTGCAACAAATCACACGATGAAGTCCTCCATGTAAACAATGTTTTTAATGAGTTTTAAGCACAAGGAAAAAAGCGAACATTTGAAAAAAGAGAAAAATAACATTGCAACAAATCGCATTATGAACTAAAAAATTAACTTTTGAAAAATCCGTAATACAAAAACCACCAAGAAAACTAACCTTGCATGAGACGAGTTCTGGCATGAAGTGTTTTCCTTCAGGTGTTTTCTCTCTTGTGATTTCTTGGATTTCTGGTGCTTTTAGCGGTTTAGCTGGTGGGAGTGAAAGCCTCATGCAGCCATTCCAAAAAGAAAGTTCTTGTGACCCTCCACATTACTGGCATTCTGGCTTTGTTTACATTGTGCTGCTTGAAAGCACGAGGGTTCTCAGATTGGTAAATGAGTAAACTGGTAAACAGTTTTTCCACCTCTTGTAATTTCTTTCTTTACTTCGATTTCAATTTTCTTCAAAACTTTCTTTTGACCTCTCTTGACTTGTTTAGAAGCCATAGTTAACTGCAAAAGCGCACGAAATACTGTAGAGCACAAAGAGAGTGCACGTCTTATTGAAAACAAGGAGCGGCTTGTTTAGCAAACATTGCAGCAATCTCCTCCTCCTCCTCCCCCTCCCCAGCAGGCACGTGCTCTTGCAAGGGAAACGGGCTTGTTCAGCAAACATTGCAGCAATCTCCTCCTCCCCCTCCCCAGCAGGCACGTGCTCTTGCAAGGGAAACTGGCTTGTTCAGCAAACACTGCAGCAATCTCCTCCTCCCCCTCCCCAGCAGGCAAGTGCTTACTCGCTCTTGCTCTCTCTCTCTGTTTAGGAGGCAAGGGAAACTGGCTTGTTCGTATACTGAGTGTGTGGTTGTGAACCGAGGCAAAAGTTTGGCGAGCTTTTTGGTCGTGAACCGAGTTGTTCGTGAACCGGGACGTTCGTGAACCGAGGTTCCACTGTATTTCGGAAAACCGTTTCAGTGTTGCCAATGCAATTTTTAGTGGCCTCTGCAAACACCCTCAGTCTATTATGTGAGAAAGTGTTTGATCCAATGACTTAAATAAAGTAGATCAAGTTTAAACTGGGAGTTTCAGTTTAGTTTTGAAGGTACTTTCCCAAAACCAAATCGGTTATTGTTAATAGTGGTCATTTGTTTAGAGGTCACAATAAACAATTTACAGTAAATACACAAATATAAATACTTTTTATATAAAATTGCATATTTTCGTTGATCCAACATTATTTTATTTCTAAACAAGATGTTGTTTAAGCTATTTACTTTGGCTTCTGTAGTTGATTTTTTGTAAGATTGGGAGAGATATTTTTTTTCTTTCTTGTAGACTAGATTTCTCATCTTAGTTAAGCATTGAGGGGAATAATTTTAGAAAATTATATATTTATGTCCTTAATTATTTGCTGTGTTAAGGATGCTCCGATCAATTAGCTGCCGATTGAGATTGGACAATTTTCACTAAAAAAGACTAGATCGGCAATCATCAGTGTTCTCCCCAGAAATTTTTTCCAGCCGGGTGGGGCGGGACGGGGAAATTTGGTGGTGTGGAAAATTAAATGTGCACTATTTTTATTAGTTAATTATTATTCATTATTTTCCAAACCTCAATATGACTTCTTTTTTAAGGTTTGACACTTGTGAAAGAAAATTTTTATTAAATTTAAGAAGTATCCAATTCCGGATCCTGCAACCCTAACAAAAATTTTAAATAACAATTGTTATGACATAAACCAACAGGCACAAGTATTGTTGCTGTCGGGAAGAAAAATAAAAACATTGAAAAAAAGTATAGGAAACCTAACGAAGAAAAATTTAAAAATATTCTTGAAAGCCAACTTGCATATGCAGAAGGTGTCTTCAGTTAAATATTTATTCTTCTTTTCTTCCTAAAGGCCCAGTTGTCTGAAGCTTTCCCATAATCAAAGTTCCCAGGATCTGGGCTCTCCAAGGAGATCACTCATACACTGTCGTAGTGACTGTACTGCAAAGTCATCAGACAGCCATCTAGTGTCACTGGCCATTTTCAGCTTAATCTGGGGAATGTTCAGAATATTTTTAATTTCCGTTAAACCAGCTATCCTAATTGAAGAATTTTGGAAGAAATAGAACAGCTGCCTTAAGATGTTCAGTTTTGTTAAATAAGGTACAGCAGCTGCTACTTGGGCACTTGCAAGGGCCAATCGGTGTTTTTAAACAGTGGCAGTTGACCAAGAGTCCAGATGTTTTATCTCTAAGCAGTTTTGCCACACCTTTCTGTTTCCCAATCATAACAGCCTCTCAATGTCACCCTAGTCCAACCAGATTAGCAGTTTTCAAGCCTAGAGTGTCCATAGTCTCACTCAGTGTGTTGGTTATAGTCTCTGCTATGCAGTCAATCATATTGCGGGTTGATACAAAACTAACTCTGACCTCTTTAGTGACCCGGCAAACATTTAATGTAAATAATTGTTTTACATCTGAGATATCTGTGGTTTCATCACACAGAATACTGAAAAACTTTTCTGTGTGTATATTTTTCAGTATGTTATATTTTATATCTGATGCTAAGACATCCAGCAGCTCTTGCATTATTCTTTCAGATGTGTAATCTGCATTTTTACCAACATTAAGACTTTTGAGTGGGAAAGGGAGAGCCTGTTGGATATTCAATTCACACTTGCACTACGGCAGGTACGCATTCTCGATATTTCCAGTTTAATCTCGACACTTATGTTGAGAATAAAGTTGATATTTCCACTTTATTCTCGACATTTCTACTTTATTCACACCGTTTATCTCGAGATTAAATTCGACATGTTGACTTTATTCTCGTAGTTTGTCATTAAAGTAGAACATCATAAACTAAACTTCATCTTAAAATGAATGTTTAATTTACTAGATTTTCTCAAACCCCCGTCATAAGTTATGTAGCAACATATCGACTTTATTCTCGTCATAAGCATCAAGATTAAAGTGGAAATGTCGAGAATAAAGTCAACATCTCAACTTTATTCTCGACATATAGTTTTTTTTTTTTTCACTTTGTCCGTATTTTTTTTTTCTTCACCGTGGCCCTAATACGCTTCTGTACAAAACCTTTAGCAATTCAGTGACAAAAATCTTGCTCAGGAGACAGTGTGTGCTGCAAGGGTTTCTGCACACTTTTTGCAATATGGACGCAGGTCCAAATATGAGCAAATATAAGAACGGCAGATGGGGTCACTTTAAACAGGAACCACAGTGAGTGCTACAAGGATTTTTGCACACAGAACACACCTAATGCTTAAACAACTGTATGTGTATATATTGGTTTGCTATGTACTTTACAAGAAGAGAACTGCTGTACGCTCAGCCGCACTATACAGACTGCGCTGACGCTGAGAACAGAAATATCACTTCCTGACGCCTTTTTTCTGATATCTGACAGGCTGGTTTCAGTAGACTTTTTTTTTTTTTATTTTTTATTTTATCAGACCTCCTCTTGCCCACCCACCTCCACATCCTCTTTGCTTGTGAACTGCCGCTCCGCTCCCGCTATTAGCATGTACAGGCCCCTCTCCCCTATGCAGGAGATTAGTGTAAAGTTTTTTAAAGGAAAAAAAATTGTAATTTGAGCTGGCTGATCGGGTAATATGAAATCTGTGATTGGTATCAGCCATAAAAATACCTGATCGGAGCATCCGTAATGTAGATAAAACTTACTTACAGTAGATGTGCATTTTGCTCCTTTATTCAGCAATATTCAAATGACATGTCTCATTTTTAATTGGCAAGAAGAACATGCAACATCTCCCTCACTGAAGTCACATTAGAAATTACATTGTTTTGAGTAAAGAAGTACAGAAGTCACTATCTCTTAAAACTAGTTCTATAAAACCATGGGTAATATAAATCCAAATGATGTGAAAGTTTAAAAAATGTAGCTTATGACTGTGAATAGTATGCAATTGTATTAAGATATTGGCTCCTTTTCTGTGTGAATTAATCAGATGATTATCAGAAAGGTAAAATTGTTGACAAATTGTGAGCATTTACCAACACAGGTAAATACCAAATACAAATATGTTTTTGAAAGATTAAAGGGGTGCAAGTGGCCATAATTTAGGTTCACTTGGTGGCTTTATTGTGTCATTTATCAGTTCTGTAATCCACTGAGTGGCCAGAGCATGACTCTTCTAGACCAAGTGAAAGGCAGTAAGCTGCCCTTGAAGGACACACTCAGCTATGCACTTGGCTAAACTGGCTACTCTGAACTGAATGTAAAATAAATTGTAAACCTTATGCCAGGGTTGTAATGTGGCATTGTTATATAATTGTGGAAAATTTCTCCGTGCAAAATATTTAGAAATGTACTTCTGCTGGGTTTTTTTTTAACAGTCAAGACACAGTTCTTGTGATTCACTTTCTTCTTAAACAGTTTAAAGTTGGCATCTGAACATCATGACAGAAAACGTTTTTGATCTGTGTTGTATCAAAAAGTGTTCTTTTTAAAACGTATATTCTTTTAAATTATGTGGCTTAAAACAGTAATGTATTCAATGGTATTTTTACCTTTGCACAATGGTAATCGAATCTAAAATGAAATTCAACAAAACAATTCACTCACACCTCTTGTATTTTTTGCAGCAACAGAAACTGCTCAGCAGCTTAAGAAAACCGCCGGCGTCCCTTTTCATGCCAAAGGAAGGGGCTTAGTCAAGAAAATTGATACAACAAGTATGTACCTTCATTTCTTTCAACTTAATATGATTATTTTATCACTATATTTTTGATTAAAGTCATACAATTTTATTTAACTTTTTAAAACAGACAAAAAAACAAAATCCACCAAAATGGCTGTGTGCTTAGATAATAGAATATGGCATAATGGTCATGGAAAAGTATGTTTAAAAGATAACTTAAGTATTTTTCAAGTCTGCGATTACAATCGTGATATATATTATTTGCAACATAAAATTGTTCTAAAGTTAATTATGTTTATAAATTTTTAAAGTTTCTTGTCAGCTCTTGCATCATACAGTGGCGTAATGGTTACATGATGGGTCTATAGGTGAATGAAGGACCATTTTTCAAGCTAAAAATGTTATCGAGTATTGATCTGCATCTTGAGATTGCATACAAGAAGCAAAAAAGCACAAAGCAAAGCATTGTTGTGACATTCACCCATATTTAAAAGGAGACTCTGCACTTTACTCAGATGCTTGTCTTCCAGTCTCTTCCAGAGCCAGGGGTGTAGATTCACCTCGGAAGGTCATCACCAAGCGCTTTTATTGACATGGATTTTTGATGCCCAGATGTGAATAGCTTGCTCTATTCTGTAGATGGCTATTCAATAATAAGTAAAAAAAAAAAAAAAAAAGTAACATGATCACTTACATTCTTTCATTATACGGAATTTTATTTGATTATTTCAGTGGCTGCTTTGAGCACGTGGTGAAATACGCTCCACTCACTCGTGGTCAGAGACAACTCATATGTGTCTCTTTTCCCCGGCATCTCACCAGCAGCTACATATTAAGAGCACAAGCTCAGTCAGCATTTTTCTGCCAAATATGCAGACTGTCTTTGTAATTTGTCATGCATGGTATGGCTAATAGAGCTTCCAAACAAGGTGCACACTCGGTGCTCACAAGCTCACTTATGCTGGCTCCTCCATGTAGCACAGAGCTGTCATTCCTACCCTCACACTGCCAGGGTCTGCAGGAGTTTTACATGTTTTCCATTTATATTTACAAATTAATTGATATCAGCATATTAGTGAGTTTGTTTAATCAAACATGTCATAAGTTATTTTATTACCATATCCACAAAAAGAGCAACTCATAGTTCATTGAAAAAGTCAGTAATTGGTTTGTATTGTTTTACTCTAGTCTGTCTCATACTCATTGTTTTTATCATGTATGTGCAAAACACACCACAAAAATTGCAATGTGCAGATATGGCTTGACTGTTTTCAAAAATCTAAGGGATTTATTAAGAATACAGTGCAGTGCAATTAGTTCACTTTTGATTTACTGTTATTTGTACAAAGTACAGTGACACTCTTATGTGCTGTGAATCTTGCTCTGTAGGCTGTGTAAACTAACAATATATACTCTAATGGGTAAAAAGTAAGTTCCATTTAGGAAAAATAATCATACAATGTGAGCACACATCTGTCTTTTATTTACAAGCCATGGTAGAACATAAATGTTGAAAAAATAGAATTGCAGAAGCAAAAATAGGATTATAAACAGAATATAGTTTGCCACTGAGAGCTTTTTGGGGTTAACTCCACATATAACATTGACTATGTGCAGCCAAGTGAACAGGAAATGTATTCCTACTTTCAAAAATAGTTCCAAGAATCTGTAGTAAAATAATTATTTCTGTATTCCTTTTGTTATCACACAAGCATATTTTCTTAAATCTGAAGCTTTGCTGCCTTAAAATGGACATAGCTGGTAAATTTTAAGGCTGTTTCATTTGCCTGTGGATCCATGTTCCCATTAGTCCCATTGTAAGCTGCAAGAACAGACAAGGAATTGTTTTAATTTATAAAGTTGTGTTCTAAAGATGCTGTATTTTTTGTGGCAAATTAATATATACCATGATTGTGAAGAAATAACTTTGATTTGAAAAATATCAAACTTAACCAAACAGAGAAATTGTGCTGAAAGCTGTAACAGAACCATGTAATATAAAAAAGGTTATTTTCAAACCATATTTTTTGTAAAACAAGAGATATAGTTGAACATTTTGAAAAGGAAATTTATATAGTTCTGTTTGTCCATGTGTTAATTATTGCTATGGTTAATATGCAGCATCAATTATATTGGTTAATAATATTATGAAAGGTTGGTAGTTTCAGGGCATTGTATTAAAGTAATTAACTACTTGTTGTTCAAAGTAAAAGCTGCACATTTTCTTTCTTTCTTTCTTTCTTTTTAAAGCAGGTTTGGTAATGAAGTTATAAAATGTTGGTTTCTTATGGCTCTGTATCTATCTAATAACCGAAATTGCTCTGGGGTGCTGTAAAGTACAAGTGTTTCCCAACCTAGTTAAACATTGTAGAAAGTAAATGCGAGACGCTTGTCTTAGCTCATGATGCTGACAGTAGTTTTAAAAAAATAGATTGTCACTTTATTATCCACTAGTTTTCTTTTGTTTGTCTTTGTGTCTCCCACTTTAAATTTTGATCATTTGATATGTACATGCATTACTGTAGCTACATGTGTATAAAAACCTTAGTATCATTAATGTATTCTTATGCCTGTTTATTTTTTTGCTTTCCACAAATTAACATAATAACAATTTTAAAAATATAATCTTGTGTTGACCTTTTTCACCATGAGTAATTTATAGTGTTATCACATACTCATTTAGCAACTTTTAGTTTGATGCTTTATTTTGTGTTCCTTTATAGTGCATAACCAGTAAAAATATTGTAAGGGTAGAGATGGCATGGTATCGCTGGGCATCAGTTTTTACAGATAAATCACTTATTTTTTTTTGTCTATGCATGTTCTACATAATGGATATAGTAAGTAAAATAGCATATGCAACATAGCCACAGAGGATAACTAGAATGTTGGGACTTACTTTTTGTAAAAATTTTGAAACTGTATTCAAGCAGCCCACAAAAGGATTTTTAATGGTGTAATTTTTATCCTTGTAGCACCCCTCAAAGGTATACCAAAAGCTCCTTTTAGAAGCCCAACAGCACCAAGTGTGTT
Organism: Polypterus bichir lapradei; assembly: GCA_026402145.1. Classification (NCBI taxonomy): domain Eukaryota; kingdom Metazoa; phylum Chordata; class Cladistia; order Polypteriformes; family Polypteridae; genus Polypterus; species Polypterus bichir. The sequence continues at coordinate 6,901,678 of JANRMT010062808.1, forward strand.
TAGCCCATCTGCGAACAGGACACCCCTACCACCTCCACGGACACCCTTGCGTAAAGAGAGAGGAGTTAAGGTATGCAAGTCCAGAAACTTGTACTGCTCAGTATTGAATCTTCACAAAAGTGAGACTTTTCAAGCTTGCCTAATCAAATATTTTTTACATTTGTTACAATATATGGCACTTGATGTAACCCAGGTAGCTTTTGTACTCTGTCACTGTGGAATATTTTTTTTTGGTTTTAAGTAAGAAATCAGGATTAGCAAGCTTCCATATACTTAAATCCGGTAATATGATATAATGCTATAGAATAGTTTAGATCTAAGAGTCGCTATTTTAGTACCCTAATTTGAGTGTTCCTGAGGAGAGTGCTAATTCCAGATTTTAAAAATGGGAACTACCACCTTGGTCTACCAGATTAGATAAACCTTTACCTGATTTCCTCAGAACAGTAAAGTCAATACCATACACTGTCAGCATTTCTGCAGTTTTACCTTTAACATCAAAGAGACCTAAGCTACAAAAATGGATTCAACCTACCAAGACAAGCTGATACCACCCTTCTTAAGAGACTATATCCATTTAGTTCAGTATTTCCTCAGAATAGCACTTCTGCTTTCCAGAAATGTCAATGTGTCCTTGTCTTGGCAGAAAACAGATTAAGCACCATTATAGCCACCCTTTACAGTTTTGAACCTGATGTAAACTCCATTTTGGCCTTGCCAGAGTTCCTGTGGCACTTTTTAATTCAACCTGCATCATAACTGCCCCCTGCTTGAGCAGCAGTGTTTCTTAGTCTTTTTCAAAAAACTCCAGCTAATATTATCTTAATTGTCTCCTCTCATTGTTGATGACCTCCAGAATGTCCTATCGTTAGTACCATGACAAAAGCAGAATAACCTTTGGCCACAACAGTTACCTTAATTACAGGTATAAAGAACACCACCTAGAAAATCCTTGTCTATGAAATGAACACTCATAGGAAGCTATTACAGTGTTAAGGGCTGATAACAGTATCATTAGAACACAAGTGTCTTCTCGGCATTCCCAGGGCTCCTTTGCTGTCTTATTGATCTCCACGGTATGCGCAGCTCTGCTGAATACATTATTATTTAGGAAGAGAAATATTAAAACAATTAAATGCAAAATGCAGTCCAAAGCTTGCTTACTTCACAGTTGTTTTTGATCCTAAATTGTTTTATTACACAAATCATATTTTTCAATTAACTTACAAATAACAGACATTTAAATATTGACTTGTTCATCAATTTGCCTTAAATTCAGGGTTCATGTACAATAGTTTAATAACACCTCCTCATTAATACACAAATAATTAGGTTTAGTTCAATTTTGTTTGAACAGTATTGTAGCACAATTGTTAGCACTACAGGCAATTGGACTTAAACCCTGGCCCAGTCATTGTTTTGTGACTTTGTCTCTATAAGGGTGTTTTCTGCTTTTGATTCTGTATTTAATAAAGGTACATAATAAGTTCTTTGATGATATCATATTGACCAGATATGAGTATGGATGCCCTTTGATGAATTGCAGTGCTGCATGCCCAGAATGAGCTCTGCCCCATTCCACCGTGTATTAATTAAGCTGAGAAACTTAGAAAATGGATGAAAGGGTGAATCACTTTTCAACAAAAACAAGTGTGGGAAAGTACACTGATTTCAATGTCATATTTACTCTAGATTAGCCAAATACGTTTTTGTAACTTTTCCTCAGATTTGTCTACAAAATATGGTGATATAAGCCTAGAGATGGAAGAAAATACTTGGAGATTTTTAATAGGCATAAATTTGTATAGTTTATGTTAAAAATGAAAAGTATTCAGGATAAACTTAAACAATAATGTTACTTTTCTCTTAGTTGTTAGATATTTCTGAACTGGATATGGTTGGAGCTGGTAGAGAGGCAAAGAGGAGAAGAAAAACTGTTGGTAAGATTATTTAAGCAATAAGGTAAAACATTATATAGGCCATTTTTATTTTTTTGATGCTTATTCTTAAATCCTTTAAAATAGAATCTGAAGTTAATGAAAAGCCAGCTAAAGAAGAAACTGTGGTGGAAAATTCAACACCCGATTATGCTGCTGGTCTTGTCTCTACTCAGGTAATTGTGGCAGAGTTTTTGTTTTCCCTTTCATAATTTACATTTTTTTTAGATTTTCTGTTTAATATGTTAATAATGAATATTTTGGCAGCTTAAAAAATACAAAATACTAAATATTAATTAAAATGATAATTTGTAATAATGTCAGTTAAATGAAATGCTTTAAAGAGTTGGAACTTCATACTTGTAAGTAATTGAAAATAAGTTTTAATAATAATATTGTAAACCAAGGCTTAGCTTATACTTGTACTGGGTTACTGTACCAGAATTTCTAACATTTGATTATTGTTTCTGTTCTTTCTGTTATTTTGTACCTTGTGTTTTCTCCTCCCAAATCACCAAAGACAGACAGGCTAGGCTAATTGGTGATAAGTGTGATTTTGGGTTTTTGTATAAGTTTGTTCTCCAGTGGAGTTGATTTCCTGTTTCATTCCTTGTGCCTTGTGTTACCAGGATTGGCTCTGGCCTGTAGCAACCCTGAATTAGATCAAGTCAGTTTGACGCTATTATGACTATGTCCCTGTATGAAACAGCAGTAATTTAGAAATTGTATCTTTTTTCTTTTTCAACAGTGTTGCATTTTAAAATGTATAAAATAGCTTATTTTTGCTTCTGGTATAGACAAGCTATAATATGTGTTTAAAAGATTAAAATAAATTTATGACACAAATAGGCCTTTGCCAAGAAAATAGTTGTGTAAGTTAAACTGGCGCTTTTTTAATTAAACTTGTTCACTTTTTTTTGTTATTTAAAGAAACTGGGCGCTCTAAACAGTGAGAGTGCATTACCCTCAACAAGTTATTTGCCAGCTACACCTAGCATGGTACCATCATCGTCTTACATTCCAAGCACTGAAGCACAGCAGGGTAAGTAGGCAATATTTCAATTTGTTTTTATTTGTTAAATACTTTTATCCAGTGTGGTAGTAGTAGTTGTAGTAGTATTTTTTTATTGTGGATGTAATTAACACATTTGTTAATTAAATACATTTGTAATTCCCAAGTACTAATGTGTCATTTAGCATTATATAACTGTAGCAAACACTGGACCAGACCTATTGAATGATGAAGTGAAATGTACTGCCACGTAAGTAAAATATGGCAAGTCTACATGGAATCAAGATGGTTAACACATTTTCTAAGTACCTGCTTCATTCATCTTATCACAGATTAGCTCAAGTTGACCTTTGTAGCCAAGAAGGTGAATAAAATTGGACAAAACACAAAGATAAAAGTTTTACAAACAAGAGGACACCATTAAATCCATCAAGCTTGTTTGATGGAACAAAAATGGGCATTGCTTTAAATCATGAATGCATCAACAATATGAAGTGCACTGAAGGAACTGTTTTAACAGTGTGAAAGATCTACAAGTATTGTGGGAGAGCATGTGTACTCTTAATACAAAAGGGAATTATCTTAATATAACCCTGTCTGTTTACCTAATTTTTTTATGGCCAATCCAGTTTGTAGCCCTGTAGTGTGGTCATAAATGTAATGGATGTGCATTATCACACAGTGATGTCCCTCACCAATTCTCATGTTTATTGGGTGACTCTTAACGGTTTATTTTTATTTTTAATCTAAAAAAAACAAATGGATGATTTATTGTATCTTACTGCAATAAATAAGTATGTGAAGCAGTCATGAAAATAATTAAGGATTTTGTACTTGATTTTTGTTGTTAGACAGAGATCAGGTCAGAGCATATTTGCTCTGACCCATTCAATGGATTAATTTTATAATTTATTTTAAATTAAAAGGCATTTAGAAGTGATAAATATTTCTCATATAATGTAAGAAACTGTAACAGCATTTCACAAAACTGAGATGATTATGCTACACCTATTAATTTAAATTTCTGAAATAACTTGTAAAAAAAATTATATATTCTGTGACAACCAGAACCTTTGTATTTTACTTTGCTTTTTATGTCTACAGGTAGCACAACAGGATCAGTTCGGGAATCTCTGCAAACCAACCGACAATCAGAAGAAATAGCCCCTCCCAGCACCACCCTTCAGGGCCCATTCAAACAGAGGACACAGATGTACAACAGCAGCACAAGCCCATCAGCACCTACCTCTCCACCAACACCCAGCAGTACTCCAAATGCCAGCATACCCACGGTAACAGCATCACAGCCCTCTCAGCAACCCACCACACAACAGCCACAACAGCAACAGCAACAAACACAACAACAGCAACAGCAGCAGCAGCAGCAGCAACCGCAGCCTAAAAAGAGCCTTTCTCTCACTGTAAGTATTGGTGAATGGCAGCTTGTGTTTTATCAGCAAAAGTTATTAGTTTTCATGCGCTCAATTAATGAAACATTTAGTTTGTGCCTTGTTTTTATAGTTATAATTTGCATATAGGTTATGAAAATGGTTATAAAATAATGTGCCTGATCTGTGAATGGAAAGACATGCAAAAAAAAAACCTGCATTTGTGCTTCTGCTGAAAAGTAAACATTAAAAAGCCAACTAACTCCTAACCAAGGGCTTGACAAATAGTAGTAGAATGTGGTTTAGTAAAGGTTGCCAGTTATGATTAGGAGTTACACTTAAGCCCGTAGGATTGTCATGCTTACTTGTGGAAACTCTATTACTGCTTGCCATGTCTTGCCTCATAGAACACTAACTCGCACACGTGAATAGCCATATCCACTTTCACGGCACTAGTCTCAAATAACAGTAAACTTCAATGAGTCAAAATTGTGCTTATTTTTCTAACAATAATTCAAACAGTAATGGTCGCAAGGTAGAAATGAATAGCCTTTTGATTTAGTGTGTTTTGTAACTTCCATAATGTCCAACGTATATTGGAGTACTGTATATGACAGCCCAAAGCTTAATACTGTGAAATATTTTTCAGACATGAAGAATTTTAAAAAAAAATCCAGAAAATTGCTTTCCAAGTGTCAAAATTAAGAAGAAAAAACATACAGTATACAGTACTGTCTCGGTTAATAAATCCTTGGATAACAAGGCTCATTTTTAACGAAGCCAGCAGAAAACACCCTATGATGCTCGCACAAATTCAAGCAACAGTCTGTTAGAAGGTCGTGGTAGTCATTGTGCAACTTCCTCACACAGGGTAGTTATCTGTGGTTGATATTGTGTATGCGCTAAGACACAGTTATTGTGCTTGAATGCTTAATTAACTTACATGTATTATAGTTGCATTCATTTTTATTTTTTTTTTTACAAAGTAATAAGTATAATTTGCCCAGTATGTCACAAAAATATTAAGCAGTATCTTTGGAAACTAAAATGTAGATTATAAAGTGAGTTGAAGTTTAAGAACAGAAACAACACATAATAGAATCTTTGGGAATAGCCAGTGCAGAGCCATAGGGGGGCACACAGATAAAGAACACTTACTTACAAATATGTTAAATATACTTCTCCTCTGCTATAGTTCGTTAATGTTGGTAAGTGGCCACACACAATTCTTTTTAATGATCATGGTTTGGATCATCTCACAGAGTTCGGAAAGTGAAGTGAAAAATGTCTAAGTAGTGAACAATGCAGATGAGTGCGAGTGGAACCTCATGGATGGAGCTGTCGGTGGCAGTGCATCACAGAAGCTTTCTCGGATTGCCAAGGGAGGAGAAGACAGTCTATATGAGTCCATGACACCTGCTTAAACCACCCTATTTTGGTTGTTACAGTATACATCAATATTTCCTCCTATGTTACCTCTGGTAAAGAAGTGTGTTATAACAAACTAAGATCATCTGCTTCATTAGCTGATGTATTACTCAACATATATACATTTAGTATATAGTAGTGGGATGCTCCGCTCGCTTCGCTCGCCAAACCTGGGGTGGGGGCGTTGGGCCCCCATCTATCCAGCAGCTGGGCCACTCCATTAGAGAAAGCAATTGTATTTAAAGATATGGTACAAGCCCCCCTGGCACCTTTGGCGCCCAACCCCCAGTTGTGGCCTAGTAGGCCACCCCACAACTTTCTTGATATTTTAGTTTATAATTTAAAAACGAAACAAGAATATGAAAATCTAACAAAATCACATTATTTTTCGATAAATTCTGAAAAGAATGATACCAAACATAATTATGTTGGTTTTAAAATAAGCCTGATTTAAAGCGTGACACAAAAACGGCACATAAAATCGTTGCACTTTAGGCTTAGGATTTTATTTATATATATATCTCGATTCACTACTCAAAAGAAGGGAGTACCATCTTTACACTTTTGGATTCCCAAAGCACATTGGAAGAACTGAATTAATATAACATCACTTTCTGCATTTTAAAATGAAAATAGAAGATGTAACTTAATTTTGAACTGCTTCCAAAGTTTTAAGAAAAGCCAAGCTGACACCAGTTCCTCCGCTCCGAGAACCAAATGTGTTTGTGTTTATAAGGTATACGTGTTTTTTTTTTTTTTTTTTTTTAAATAAATCTCAAGGAAGTTGACAGTAACTTTAAAAAAGCATGTGTCGTAGTGAGTCCATAAAATAAAATGGGCAATTCTTCACACTATTAGTTTTTGCCCTCCACCCAAATAGCCATAAATGTTCAGCATTCACTTTTTCCAGTTCAAGGGTCTAGGTACATTTCTATCTTCCAATTAACCTAACAATAAGTTTTATGTGGGAATCCACATAAGAAACCTACCCATACATGTAAATTCCACATTGAAAGCCTCCATGAAGAAATCAAATTTTGGCTCAGTAACTGTAAAGCAGGAAAATTAAACTAATTTTTCAATCATCCACTTCATATATAAACACAATAGTGTTTTTTAGAGAAGTCATTAATTCTTTGTCACATGTGTGGTTGGTCCTGTACTGCAGCTTGAGCAGAGACGCCCAGACTTCCCTATCCTCGGCCACTTCTTCTAGCTCTTCTAGCTCACCAGGAAGGCGTCCAGGAGGCATCCTGATCAGATGCCCGAGCCACCTCATCTGACTCCTATTGATGCGGAGGAGCAGCAACTCTACTCTGAACCCCTCCTGGATGACTGAGCTTCTCACCTTCTCTTTAAGGGAAAGCCTAGACACCCTGCGGAGGAAACTCATTTCAGCCCCTTGTATTCGCGATCTCGTTCTTTTGGTCACTACCTACAGCACATGACCATAGGTGAGGGTAGGAACGTAGATCGACTGGTAAATTGAGAGCTTTGCCTTACGGCTCAGCTCCTTTTTCACCACGACAGCCCAATGCAGAACCCACATCACTGCGGACGCCTGTCGATCTCACGCACCATTCTTCTCTCACTTTTGAAAAAGACCCTGAGATACTTGAACTCCTCCACTTGGAGCAGGATCTTGCCACCAACCCTGAGAGGGCACTCCACCCTTTTTTGGCTGAGGACCATGGTCATTTGGAGGTGCTGATTCCCATCCCATCCGCTTCACACTCAGCTGCAAACCGATCCAGAGAGAGCTGAAGATCACAGCCTGATGAAGCAAACAGGACAACATCATCTGCAAAAAGCAGTGACCCAATCCTGAGTCCACCAAACCAGACCCCCTCAACGCCCTGGCTGTGCCTAGAAATTCTGCCCATAAAAGTTATGAACAGAATCGGTGACAAAGGGCAGCCCTGGCGGAGTCCAACTCTCACTGGAAACGGGTTCGACTTACTGCCGGCAATGCGGACCAAGCTCTGACACCGGTTGTACAGGGACTGAACAGCCCTTATTAGGGGGTCCAGTACCTCATACTCCCGGAGCCCCCCCACAGGATTCACTGAGGGACACGGTCGAACACCTTTTCCAAGTCCACAACACACATGTAAACTGGTTGGGCAAACTCCCATGCACCCTCCAGGACCCTGTTAAGGGTGTAGAGCTGGTCCACTGTTCCGCGACCAGGACGAAAACCACACTGTTCCTCCTGAATCTTTGGTTCGACTATCCGACAGACCCTCCTCTCCAGGACCCCCGAATAGACTTTTCCAGGGAGGCTGAGGAGTGTGATCCCTCTGTTTTGGAACACACCCTCCGGTCCCCCTTCTTAAAGAATGAAAGTCTGCATGTTGCAAGTTGGGTGCAAAACCAACAATCTGAAGAAGCATTAAAGTTTAAGAAATTAATTGTGTTACTGTATATTGGGTATTTTTGTGCTGTTCCTAGCTATGCAATTTCCACAATAATTAACCAGCATGTTTAAATGTGACTACTGGCAAAGCAATGCACAGTTACACAATATTCTTTGTTCAAAGCAATTTGAAAGAATATCTAAATGATAATTTTGGAGAAAAATGCATATACTCAACCTTTTGTAATCTTAACATTATTTGTTCACAGAGAGAACAAATGTATGCTGCCCAGGAAATGTTCAAGACAGCAAACAAGGTTACAAGACCAGAGAAGGCCTTAATTCTTGGTTTTATGGCAGGGTCCAGAGGTAATTATCCCAAAGCAGCAAAAGATTTCACATTAAGAGTATAGTACATGTCTGAACTTCTTGAATATCGTGACAATTTTACTTTTATCCAAATATTAATATGGATGTTTTTTTCACATTTGCCTTGTTTTATTTTTATGTGTTTTTATTATTTTTACAAACAATATGTGACTTTTTTTTTGTTTGTTTGTTTTTTGCTTGGTTAAATACCTGCTGATGGTAATTTGAAGTTATTGATGAGTGTTCTACACTGTATGTCTACAAAGTGATAACCAAAATGCACCCAATCCAAGTTCTATGAAAGCTGTTTTGGTGACACATCTTGAAAATGTGTTGATTTTTAAAAGAATGTTGTGATTTCATGAGCCGTGAATGGATTTTTTAAGTTATTGTATTTAAAGTTTTTGGAAAAAAAAGGCTGTGTTAGTAAAATGGATTAATTTATTCTGTTCAAATTTTCCCTACATTTTCAGTAACTACTTCAATAACTCATCACTGACATTCTATTGATCTAAAATTAAGCCATTAAAATGCCATCTTGACATAATGTTGTCTTAGCACATCATGTACATATTTACATATAATTAGGTTCATGCAAATGCAAAGTTAATTACCCATCCTTTTATTTTCCAAACCCATGACTCTGCAACATTCGTAGCAAGTATGCTTACATAATGTTTACACTGATGTGGCATTTTTGCATGTTTTGGTGTGGCTAAACATATAAACCTGCATTCCTCTATCATATCCCTAATGTGGATTCTTTTAACTCTGATGTAAAAGATGGAAATGCTTATATAGAAATTTATGACAGATTATTAATTTTTCTACAATACTTATACCAATGAGAATGCCTTCACCTATGTTATAGCAGTATAATAGTCAGTAATTGATTTCTGCAAGTGTTTATTTAGGCAACCTTTGCACAAGCATTGTTGATATGAGTGTAATTTTAAATACTCACTTTAGTTATTTAAATATTTTTTGTATTATGTAATTTTTATGTAAAACTGAGTCATGTGCAGTGAATACCAGGTAAATGTAAAAGAAGTTGAAAAAAAAACAGTGCAAAAACACCTCATTATCTGTCATATGGTTAAATTTGCAAACGTAATTTATAACTAATGGTGATTTTTTTAAGATGAACAGCTTCACTTCAAGCCCACTCAATGCTGGCTGTGCCAGTAATATATATGTCAATTCAGCTGCATAAAAGTGGTTAAACAAGTGGATAACTTCGACTTTATAACAAGTGCACTAGTGGTCATGGGGATAATATTGAAAAATAAAACCAGGTGTTTACCTTGGTAGGTCCGTCACAGAACTATCTGAGCACCACTTCTCTGTTCTGCGTAGTAAATGTATTCAGTGAAATTTTCTTTTCAGTAACTGAAATTAAATAATGCTTAATCAATTAATTTGAAAGCAAGACACCAAGCATTAAAATGCCATTGGCAGATTAACTGATAAACACTGAGACTAATTGGGGTACTTAAGCTTTTAAAAGCTGCAAATCAGGTTTGTCAGTCAGACACTTAATCATATATGCTATATGACATTTTCTTAAAGGAGATTTATTTTTGCATCTACATAAGCAGGAAATGTTATCTATTTATTATGGTTTAAGAAGACTAATGTGTAATGAAAGTGGTTTCTGACTTGCCAAACATTACATCAGCATTTCTTTAACCACTGTGTGTGGTGTTTTGTTGTCCAGACATTTTGCATACTATAGGTGACTAGATATTTAATACTACTTATGTTTGTGGGACTTGGTTAGAAATAGACTTTTAACAGGATCAGCTATAACTGCATTATTTATATCATACTTTAAATTGCACACTGCATATCATTTTCTTCCTTGCTATTCTAATATGAGTTATTTACATTCCTTGCACATTTTTAGTTTTTGTACAACTGAACCCTCTATTGTCTTCAAAAGAAAGCATCAGAAATATATTGTTTGCAAGTTTGTTTTAGCAATGAATCAGGAAATAGTTTTGAATGATCCTATTAATTGTGTGTCTGTGATTCTGGACTATATGTCCTTGGAGGTATTGTCGTTAGACTGCCTGCCTAATGCTGCCGTTCTAAAGCTGCATCATATGAAAAACTGCTTGAATGTCTGGCAAGGGTAGAGGGTATGAAGTGTACACTTGTAATTGTTTTTATTGGGGATTAAATGCAGAATATCAAGCAGCTTTTGTAACTTTTGTAAATAGAAACAGGTAGAGAAACCACATACTTCATACAAGCAGAGAGAATGTGAGGTGATGTTGTTGTTATTATCTTTATTATATTACAAATTCAGCTTTGACTATTCCCCTCCACACCACAATCACTACCTCTTCTGTGCACATCCTCTCTCCGTACCACCCCATTACACTCTCAGTGCTAACTCGCCCTTCAACATAGTCTGTTATAATGGCAAGGCAGAAAAGCAAATGATCTATTCAAGTACGTTGAATTTTATATTACGATTGAAAAAGTGTGGCAAGAGCTGATAATGAACGTCGAAACACCGAGGCAGTGTGTCCTAAAAAGCCATGCAAATGGGGCTGCTCAGAGTGCCATGGAGGAGGGGTGGGCAGAGGAGCCACATCTGCCACATTTAAATAAAGCAGCCACTGTGATGCTGGGGGGCGGGAAATTAAGGAAGTTTTACAAAAAAAAAAAAAAAGGGTATGGAAGGAATAAAAAAACGAGTTTGAGAAGTGTTTGAAATATGATTGTTCTTCGTCTGTTTTTTTTTTTTTTTTTTGTTTTGTTTTTTTTCCCCCTGTTTTGGACTGCTAACATCCACTTGCTGTGTGGTTTATTTCTCCCACCTGGAAAGGGACGTTATAATATTGTTTTCAGTGAGGCTTTAATTTTTTATTTACTTTTACTACATTTTATTATTCATTAGTATTTAAAATAGAAGTTTGTAGTGAAATACTCAAGTAACTGATTTTCTCTCTATAATAACTAAGGACCAAACTGTTTTTGTCTCGTGCCACGCATACTCTTCTTTAAATACAATCACTTTCTCTAACGTAAGAGCACCCCAACACCCTTCAAGCAGCTCAGCTTGTGAGCAGGGGTAAGAGCCCACTAGTTGTTGTTATTATTAGAGAACGATCCATCTCAGTATCATTTTAAATCCATTCATTCAGCCACACTTGTCGGCTTTGGTTACCACAAGCAGCTAAACGTTTCATGCCACTCACAGGTCAACTAGGTAATTTCCCTGTCCTGCACGTAGATGCAGTTAGAACGTATTTACAGCTTTCAGTATCAATTAAGTTTTGCTTGTACATTTGTATACAGTAGAATATAGCTTTTCAAACTTTTTTCTTTTGGTCTAGATCCAACTCCCTGTTTTAAAATTTTGGAACGTGTCCAAAAAAAAGTCCAAAAATTCAAACGACAGCCTTATTTTCTGCAGCTACCTGACCTGATGCAGAGCTTTATTCTACATCAGAGTGTAACAATGAGATATATACAGGTGGTGTTGTTTGATTTAAGGTGAATTAAGTAAAAATGTTTTTTTTCCAAGTTCTTACTTTTGTTTCTGTTTCTCTTTCCCTTTTTTAATATATAGAAAACCCATGTCCAGAGCAAGGTGATATCATCCAGATTAAGCTCAGCGAACATACAGAAGTCTTGCCAAAAGCTGATGGCACTGGCAGCACAACTATGCTTGTTGACACAGTGTTTGAGATGAACTATTCCACAGGTCAATGGACCAGACTCAAGAAATATAAGCCTATTACAAATGTGTCTTGAGCAAATGATGAACTCCATGAAACAAATTGGGCCAAACTATGAGTCAACAGAATGGGCCAGATGTAGCTACAGATTTATACATGTGACTCATGTAGAGCAGGTTTTTGTTCAATACAGTGTTTCTTCAGTTCTTGAGTAACACTCTAAATGTTAAGTAAACAGAATTTTACTTGTAAGACAGAGACTTCGAGCAGTCACAGTAGCTAATAACTAAGTACAGTACATCTTAGTGGCCTTCCATAAAGGTTGCTATGTAAGTGACTGGGATAGAAATGCTGATCCTAAATTGTGCAGTTTTCTGCCTGAAGAACCATCATTTAAATATGGAAGGTACACGAAAGACTGCTAGTAGGAAACCATAATCTTTTGATGCATCAGGTGGACCTAAAGTGCTCTAATATGGTGTTAATGTTAACATTGAAATGGATGTTCCTACTGTTTGACCTGTTAATTGGTTATATGGTGATAAATATAAGAATTTTATCTTTTATGTTAAATTTTATGGGTATTTTTTTTGTTCATGTTGTCCTTTAGATGAGGGAAGAGGACAGAGCGATAACTCCTCCTCACTAATTTAAATTACAGCAAAATGACTGCAAATGAAAGTGATGGAAATGAGATGGCATTATTTTAACAGATTAAATCACGTTTCATTTGATCTATAGAAGAGCCATCATTTTCTTAATATGACATTGTGTTAGTAATCTTGTTCGGCTGAGAATGTAATCTGGAAACTAAAAAGGTTGTATTTGGCTAAAATTGGTGGACATTTCCTCTATGTCATCAACGTAACTTACTATAAATAGCTTTAATACTGTTTATATTTAAGAAGGATCAATTGTATTTGTCAGAAAACTTTACCAGGAACTTTTGTTTTATATGGTATTACAAAATTGAGAAATTATCTGCTGGTTTTCAAGGGTATCATGAAGGCTTTCCTTATAAGAAGTATATTGATAATACAATTCCATGCTGCACAATACTTAATTGTGATTCATCTTTTCTGCTACAGGTTTTATTGCAGTAGTGTTCATTTTTAACCCTTAATCTGAAAAATGTCAGGTTATATAAATTCCAAGCAGGTTCCCCTATGTACAAGGCTAATAAATCGTTTTATATAAAGTAGTTAATTCCTGTATAAATACAGGGGTATGGATGCAACTTGATTAAAAAAAAAAGTTTAAAAATAGTAGATTGTGAAAGTAGCAATGTATCACTTGTAAATATTTTTGGGTTAGCATAAAGATTTGAAATGTCAAAGCCTCAAAATGTGTCTTAGGTTGCTTTCAGTTAACGTTGACATAGCAGAGGCTTTTGTCCCAGATTGGCTGCTTTCTGTGAACTGAGTTTAAGTGTCATTTAGCTATGGCATTTTATAATAATTCAGAGTTAACAAAGTGGCTGATACTACAGAGTGAACATGAGCCTAATTAAAATGCCCTGTACTCCTTATCTCTTACTTTATCTTTTGAAGTAATTATACTAAATTGTAAATACAAAAAGCCAATATGTACCATATGGAGATCAGTGTTCACTAATGGCCTGTTGGGTTATTCTGTCTTTTGTTCAAACATTGTACAGTTACTTTGATTATTTGATTATGTTGCATTTTTAAATGTAGGTTTTCTTTGGACGATTCTGAGCACCTTAATTATTTTTCACTCCCCATCTTTCTGTAGATAGCTTTAAAAGAAAAAAAACCTTGAAATCTTTATGACAGACTAATGCCTTCATGGGAAAAGTGGTATGTAAATTACAATGTTATTATATATCAGCTTTCATATTTTTGTACAATTGTAAAAGCAATCGTATATATAGCTCTTATGGTACATGTCAAGGTTGTAAAATATAAACCGTTTTCTAATGAAATACTGTAATGTTCAGTTTTTGTTAATGCACTGCCATTGTGAAACAGCTGAGGTTAGGTTATCAGGCTGATAAAATGGGTTTAAGTGAATATGGTTAATGCAGCACTGCACAACATTGAATAAAAAAAAAAGGTCGGGAGTTCTTTAGTTATACAATATTTATGCTGGAGAAGTAAGCAAATGTGTTTTCTGTTTATTAGCAAATTTAACTGAGTGAAAATGGTATGAGGAGTGGTGGCACAGGATAGAATTTCAGGAATAATGACAATGTTATTTGGCTGATGCCTTTATCCAAAGCAACTTGCAAATCAGTTTTTATTACAATTGTTTACATCTATGGTTTATAATAAGAACTAGCAAAATACCCGCGCTTCGCAGCGGAGAAGTAGTGTGTGAAAGAAGTAATGAAAAAGAAAATGAAACATTTTGAAAATAACGTAACATGATTGTCAATGTAATTGTTTTGTCACTGTTGTGAGTGATGAGTGTTGCTGTCACATTATATATATATATATACTAGCAAAATACCCGCGCTTCGCAGCGGAGAAGTAGTGTGTTAAAGAAGCAATGAAAAAGAAAAGGAAACATTTTGAAAATAACGTAACATGATTGTCAATGTAATTGTTTTGTCACTGTTGTGAGTGATGAGTGTTGCTGTCATATATATATATTTATTTATTTATTTACACACACATAAACATATATATATATACATATCTATACATATACACATATATATACACACACACATATATACATACATATATATATATATACATATATACACATACATATACATACACACATACATACATACATACACACACATATATACACACAAATACATATATATATACATACACACACACATATATAAACATATATATACATATACATACATATCTACATATATACACACACAGCTATTTCGTATCAGTGCAATACGCTGCTTGTTAAAACGGATAACTCCCGCTCTTACGTGCAAGTCTGCGTGGATATTATGAACTATCGTATTTGTTCAAGTTCTATTTAAATTTTAAATAGAAGGAATTTTTATTTAGTCGACAGAAATATCTTTGGTAGGAATGGTAAAAACAGACAGGAATATTATTCCTGAATAAATCAACTCAAACCTTAAACAACTTATAATATTTTGCTCTCCATAAAAATATATCCTGTCTAAATTATACAAGTTAGAAATAAAGTAAACGTTAAAAGAAGAAACATTCAAATTTCTTTACTCTTATGTAATTTTATATAAAAAATAAACTTAGATTTTAAATATCCCAAAAGATTTTGCTCTGCATAAAAATATATGCTGTCAAAATTATACAAATTCAAATATGAACATGCTGCATAACAAAACCTGGAAATATAAATAAAATGTGT
>JANRMT010062808.1:6922192-6987010 GCA_026402145.1 Polypterus bichir lapradei
TATACCCGCGTATCGCAGCGGAGAAGTAGTGTGTTAAAGAAGCTATGAAAAAGAAAAGGGAACATTTTAAAAATAACGTAACATGACTGTCAATATACAGTAATTGTTTTGTGAGTGTTATTGAGTGTTGCTGTCATCAAGGATTTGATTATCATTATTTCTTTCAATCAGGTTCGTATTTGTAGGATGTGTTGTGTTCAAGTTACATTCTGTGCTTGTCAATCGTTGTAAAGATAACAGGTTTCATTCATCGATTCGTTTCTTACTGCATCAATAAACAGCTTGTCTTCTTCTTTATCTGAGACCTGACACACTGCATGCACGGGTTTTTTTTTTTTTCACTGTCTTCCTTTAGCGGGACATTGACTTTTTCCACCGTGTGCTTTGTTTCCGCAGTAGCTGCACTTATGAATATGCTTGTATGTATCAGACGCTTCATATTTTTTTGCTGCCTTTTCAATTGTGTAATTCGGTTTTTGTTCAGCGCTCTTTGGAACTGTTGCTTTTTGTCTGTGCACTGCGTCAGTTCACGTGAGCCGCTCGGTGTACATGCATCGAAGTTTCCCAGCTGTGCTGTTGCCATGTCGTGCTATGTGCACGGCTGAATTTAATGTTACCCAAGTCCCGGCACTTAAAACTTTCTCTCGCAGTTTCGCTGAGTTTGTGCCAAACACCACCCTGACCATCTCATCTTCCTCTGCATAAGCACAGTCCTTCACCCGTGAATATTTAGTGGCAGTGTTTCTATTGGATTGCCGCTGACAGACGGCCTTATATGGGCAGGCACTAAATTACAAACGCCAGCGGCAGCGTGTCTATGAACTTAATTTAAAGTTTAGGTTTACACCGTGCTTTGTTTACGTAGTAGCATCACTCATGAATATGGTTGTATATGTCACTTGCTTGCTTCTTATTGTTTCGCTACCTCTCAATTATATAATGCATGTTTTCCTCAGCGCTTTTTGGAGCTCTTCCTGGTTTTCTACGTACTGCGTGATTACGTGGGAGGCGTGATGATGTCACATGAAACTCCGCCCCCACGGCTTTCGAGCTCATCTCCATTACAGTAAATGGAGAAAAACAGCTTCCAGTTATGACCATTATGCGTAGAATTTCGAAATGAAACCTGCTTAACTTTTGTAAGTGAGCTGTAAGGAATAAGCCTGCCAAATTTCAGCCTTCTACCTACACGGGAAGTTGGAGAATTAGTGATGAGTGAGTGAGTCAGTGAGTGAGTCAGTCAGTCAGTGAGGGCTTTGCCTTTTATTAGTATAGATACAGTGATCCCTCGCTATATCGTGCTTCGACTTTCGCGGCTTCACTCCATCGCGGATTTTAAATGTAAGCATATCTAAATATATATCACTGATTTTTCACTGGTTCGCAGATTTCTGCGGACAATGGGTCTTTTAATTTATGGTACATACTTCCTCAGTTTGTTTACCCAGTTGATTTCATACAAAGGACGCTATTGGCGGATGGCTGAGAAGCTACCCAATCAGAGCACGTATTACATATTAAATAAAACTCCTCAATGATATACGATATGCTTCCCGTGCCGCGCTTCGCAAACTTAAAAGCCCAACAGCCCTATTGATTTTTGATTGTTTATTTTTCTCTCTCTCTCCGACATTCTCTGCTCCTGACGGCACTCCTTTGAAGAGGAAGATATGTTTGCATTCTTTTAATTTTGAGACGGAACTGTCATCTCTGTCTTGTCATGGAGCACAGTTTAAACTTTTGACTAAAGGGTGTTATTTCATGTCTAGAGGGCTCTAATAATGTTAGAAAACGCATTTAGAAGGTCGTAAACAGGTTTTCAATGCTCTAACTGCAAAAATATTAGATTTATAAATAAAGAATCCTACTTCGTGGAAATTCATTTATCTGTCTGGAGCGGATTAACCACGATAAACGAGGGTTTACTGTATAACTGTGCAGAGAACATTTATAAACAGTGTGGGAGAGTTTCTAAGGGCTTAAAATACATAAAAATAACCATACAAACATATGGTTTCTACTTTGCGGATTTTCACCTATCGCGGGGGATTCTGGAACACAACCCCCGCGTTTGAGGAGGGATTACTGTACAGATATATTTTCGAGCTGTTCAGGGTGACACAGCAAGTGTAAGACTGAAATTGAAATGGCAACATTCTGCTTTGACTACCTGTCAATCAAATGCATATGCAGTATGAGAAAAGCAAGAGAAGACAGTTCATTCAGTATGCTTTTTGTGATCATATCAAATTACAATTTATCATTTACTGCATTTGTAAAAATGTTCCTATTTTGTTGTTAAAAGCAATAGTAGATTAATCTCTCCATCCCTTTTTTATATCTAGTGTATCCATAAGCATTTGACATTGAATGAATGATGTACACCCTTCACTTATACAAATTAGTTCATCCAGTGAAAGCCTTATACTGTTTTGTTAAACTTTATTTGAAGATAATATTGCATTCAATGAAGTTGAAGCTTATACAACAAATGACTTCATAAAACTAGGAAAAGAAAAATGAAATGTATACCAAAGTTAAAAATGAAAAGCAACGAAGCAATGCAACCCCCACCTGAAGAAAGAGAGGAAAGCTAACAGCATGGGCAAAAATAGAAGGTAGAAAATCACAAAGAAGGGACAATGCCCCCCACCCCCCCCCCCATTACAAATGCTTATTCTAAAATTTTAATTAAATTGTGCAATATTTTGATAAAGTTCAAACAGCTCCTGTAAGTGTGAATTTGATTTTATCTATTTTCAGATACTATAGAACATCGGTTACCCACTGACTTATAAATGGTGAGCTGGATTTCTTCCAGTTGAGCAAGATAAGTCTATGTGCAAATAGTGTAGTAATGGTAATTACAGTCTGTTTGTCACTCTCCACTTTAAGCCCATCTGGAAGTACACCAAACACAGTTGTTAGTGGATTAGGAGGGATTGTGACCCCAAGGCTGTCTGAAAGGCATTTAAAGATTTTGGTCTGGAATGTTGTTAATTAGGTGCACAACAAGAACATGTGGCTCGGTGAGGCTGGAGCTCGATTGCAACGTTTGCAGGTTGGATCTTGCCATGGATACATTTTGGACAATTTTAAATGAGGTAAATGTGATGAAAGATTTTAAGTGGAGTTATTGAATGCTTTGCACATATGGAGCTCGATGCATGGCTACCTTCCAGTCCTTTTCTGAAATATTAATTGAAAGATCATTTTCCAACCTTACTTGTAAGGTCTTTGCAAGGAAGAAACTCATAGTGTTTTTATTGTACATTGCAGCCTTGCCACTTTTGTACTAGTTTGTTGGCCTGAGTTATAATTAATACAGCTGTTAAAGTTTGTGAATTAAAGGAAGCATTCTACTAAATGAGGCAAGGAAAGGCTAAAATATTTTTATAAAATTTAAAGCAGTAATATTGTGTGATTCACATTATTCAAAATATGATACAATGAGTAGCTGCCTTTTAAAAGGTCTTTATCCCTGTTTTCATTTGTTTTGCAGTGCCTTTATATTATGATTGATAAATATACATGAAAAAAACAAAAAACAGAACATTTCCCCACCAACAATTACCTAAATCCATCAACCCATAACCATAGGTACTTGCCCATGCCACCCTAAAGAGTTTTTGTAGATTGCAGTGTATGTAGGAAAAAGGAGTATAGTAGATACTATGCCACCCTATCCCAAGTACAAAAGGATTTAATTAAACATTGTAAGGGAGTTTAATGGTTGTTATTGAATCATTTTTAAATTGTACATCTCCATTTAGATCAAATTTTATGGGATGTGAGGGTTAGCACCAGGTACCATTGCTTCTTTACAACCGCTCTCCCATGCACATCGACGCCAGGTCGACACGGCGGGGCCAGTCCGCTTATCTTGGGTGAAGCACACGAACATGGGTCGAAAATGCAAACTCCGCATGGTAAACTTGTAGATAAGTCCGTGTGCACAAAACTGGCAGTGTAGCCATAATTTTCTTAAGAAATTCAATTGAGTAAGTGGGTTTGCAGGTTCAGATTATCAGGGGAAATGTAGTCCACCATGTGTGGCAAATTTGAGTTTTGGTATTCTAACTTAAAGTAAAAAAAACAGATGGATTAATTAATGTCCCAAGGGAGAGAATTAGCTTTTTCCAGATACTAAAGAAATGCCCTTAGTTAGTAGTTTACTCAGATGCTTTGTTTTCTTATTATTAAAACACCCAAAGAGACACACAATTCTAAATAAAAAATTCCACTGTGGGGTGGTATAAAATATTCCCAGTAGTGCTTCTTGGCCCACTTTGTGCTAAGTAATTCTTTGGGTAAACGGCCTTCTTGCTAGTGTGTCAGATAGAGGATGTGCAGCATTGATCATAATGGCACTCGGTTTTGTTTTAATTCTCTCCTTCTGTACAACCTCCTGGGGGTCCAGAGTGCATCCTTTAACTAAGCTTGCCCTTTGGAGTGAGCTTCTTGATTTGATGGGCTTCTCTTAAAGTGATGGTATCAGCCTGGAACACCACAGTGAAGAAAATCGCACTGGCCATCACAGAGCTGTAGAAGATGTAAAGATAGTCACTACCCACATTAAAGGGATGCAGTCTCCTACGGCAAATCCTGTTCTGCCCTTATCCATATACAGTATTTTGTGAAAGGTAACAATAAGCATATCCATTACAGCAGAACAGATGTGTCCAGGCCAGAGCTTAGAGGCTCCTGCTCCATCCAAGTTTAATTTGACGTCGGCCCCTGTAATGTAAATGGAACTTCTCCATAATCAGAAGGTGTCTCCCAACTCTCTGTATGCAACTTTGGAAATGAATCATCTAATTTATTCTTTTTATACAGGATGGTAGTGAGCCCAGCTATGTTATATGGGTTGGAGACGGTGGCACTGACCAGAAAACAGGAGACAGAGCTGGAGGTAGCAGAGTTAAAGATGCTAAGATTTGCATTGGGTGTGACGAGGATAGATAGGATTAGAAATGAGTACATTAGAGGGTCAGCTCAAGTTGGATGGTTGGGAGACAAAGTCAGAGAGGCAAGATTGTGTTGGTTTGGACATGTGCAGAGGAGTGATGCTGGGTATATTGGTAGAAGGATGCTAAGGATAGAGCTGCCAGACATGAGGAAAAGAGGAAGGCCTAAGCGAAGGTTTATGGGTGTGGTGAGAGAGGACATGCAGGTGATGGGTGTAACAGAACAAGATGCAGAGGACAGAAAGATATGGAAGAAGATGATCCGCTGTGGCAACCCCTAACACGAGCAGCCAGAAGAAGAAGATTGTAACTTTTATATGAGAGAGTTCATTTTCCCTTTCTTCTATTTATTTAAATAAGAATTTAAAGTATTTTCCATTTTCTTACCCTGCTAGGCATTCTAACAAAAACACTGGACGATCATACCAGGAAGATTTTCTGAATCAGAATTCTACAAGGATCAGTCCTGGGTTGTTGTTCATTTCTCAGTTATTATAAATGTTTAGGAGCCCAAAACGCCTTATCTAGTGACTTCATGGCAATTTCCCACTGCAGTCCTTTGTTTGATCTCTTGGCTTGTCCCCACTGAATTTATCATTGAACCAAATAAGACCTTCACATGAGATTAGAAGATTCTAAATTGATCCTGTATAAATATGTGTGCCATGTAATGGATCTGGTATTTAAGATGGATAGATAGGTATGTGAATATTTATTGGCAGTAGTAGCTATGCTAGAATGTCAAAAATAAGTTCTCGGCATCATGCCACTAACTTTGTAGTTCACTTCTACCAACAAGTCCAGGGGCCTCGTGTATAACGCTGTGCGTAGAATTCGCACTATAACAAGACGTAAGCACAAAAGCCGAAATGTGCTTACGCACAGAAAATTCCAGATGCAGGAATCTGTGCATACTCCAACTTCTGCGTTCTTCCGCTCCATAAATCCCAATCGGCGTGAAAACTAACGCACATGTAGGCGCTTTCTGTCCCGCCCCATCTCCTCCAAGAATTATGCCTCTTTGAATATGCAAATCAATATAAATAGACCTTTAGCTCAGTGTTCTATGAAAAGGCAATGGCAAAAGCAAGAGGGAAAATATAAGAATTTCAGCGAATACCAAGTGGAGGCAAAGAAAAACATACTATTTGTTGGTTTATACAGTGGTATAAACAACAAAAGGAAGTTGATCGAGTGCCATAGCGTGTTGGAGAAACAAGCTCAAGTTCACAAAGTCGCACAGTGCCCAACATAAAAAAAGTTGTCACATTTTAAAGTCGCCGTGAAAAGCCGAAACGTAGCCCACCGTTTGAGTGTCATATGGAAGCTTATTAGGGTACAGTGAGAAAAAAAGGCACAGAGTAGGAAAAAAGCACAAAATGTTAACTTCAATTTCGAAATATCCACTTTAATCACGTAGTTTATTTTGTCATTAAAGTATAACATAAACATCTTAAAATCATATAATTTACTAGTTTCTCAAATTCCATCGTAACTAAAGTAGCACGTTAAATGCTTTGTTTTGTATTTGATCTTCTATGTGCTGTATGTGTGTAAATCACTACGTGCTTCCGTGCTTTCTCTTTCTCCAACAGGACACAAAATCCATTACATTCGTGATATTACAGCTCTCTGAATAATTAAAATACTGAGATGTATACGTGATATCATTTTCATGATGATTGGAATGAAAGCATGTTATTAAGAACACGATGGCGCAGTGATTGTTCATGTCTCATACAAGATGCTGCTGCGCCATGCGCGACCTTCGATGAAATTATTTATTGTAGCAGTACTGTCTCTTTCAAACATACTAACCTCCAATTCCTGTCCTTACTTTTCTTTCCCCAAATACCCAATCGCCACACAATCAGCTCTGTAATAGACGTTAAGCCATCTGTAAGCTTACAACGACGATTCTTCAAAACTTTTAAGGAACATTGAAATATCTTGATAGAACGTGTTTAATTATTCTATCCATCTATCCTTCCCGTGTCGCGCCAGCCTCAGGAAATATACAGTGCGAGGCAGGAACAATATGTGAACATGCAAGCGCTGCGGCACCTTGTCCTCGCATGTTTAATTATTAACAATACAGATTATTTAAATGAAGTTAAAGTTTTATCTGTATGATATAATCAACATATTTTGCTGCATTTCATCTTACAAATGATACCGTCTTCATATGTAAATACACGCTTTATAAAGTGGTGCAGGTTGTGTAATATTATCACTGTAGTGCAAGTTTACAGTGGGGTAATTGTACTTATAAGTACAAAGAGGTCTACAAGGAGCAATTGATTGAGTGCATTTATAGTTCTTGGGATGAAACTGTTTCTGAACTGCGAGGTCCATACTGGAAAGGCTTTGAAACGTTTTGCCGTGGCTGAGGCAGCGTGGGCTTTATGCTGTATACCGATAATTCACTTTCCGATCAGCTGCTGCTGTGATTCCCCACTCAGATACAGTCATATAAATATATATATATATATATATATATATATATATAAATAAATATAATGTGTGTGTGTGTGTGTGTGTACTGTATGTAATATATAAATAGAGTGGTGCCGTGAGAGTAGTATGGAAAAAGATGATCCGCTGTGGCAACCCTTAAAGGGAGCAGTTGAAAGAAGAAAAAGTAGAAGAAGAAGGTGCTGTGAGAGTAACGACGCTAAAGCAGTTATGGTATTTGGAATACTATGGCTATCCCTGGATCATTATATTGTTACAAGTTAATTACAATCAGATGCATTACACTAATAAACAATATGCGGTTAGTTTCAGTGTATTTATAAAGCCGCGTCAGGAAAATAAAGAGGAACCACACAGGAACAGTAGCACTGCTTTGACTCTGGGTGCCGCCAGTCTGCAAAATCGAGCGAAGAACTTATGTACGACAGGGTATGAGGTACTGTGGAAAAGTGCGTGGCTTTATGCCAAGTGTAAACTTTATACATCGCGATTTGAACGTGGAAACGTTCTTGCGCAACATTTCTGTGCGTACGCACCATTTATGCATGAGGCCCCAGGTCTCGTCCAAGTGCAGGATCTTGGTGCCAAATTAAAACCTGTAGTGGAGTTGTTGATGCATAGTACATTGAGTCTAGTTTTGCTAAAATACAGTGAGGAACAGAAATAGGACTGACTGTACCTAACTTTTTGAAGTTTCACATGGTGATTCTCTCTAGATAATATTTTGTGATAGCAAGAATGGATCATCATGTGAAACTTCAAAAACTGTAACTGTTGTCCTACTGACCACTACAAGGTGTGACTAATCCAAGAGAACTCTGGAAAGAAACGTATAACATGCACATCATGGTACCAGTGTGCAAGTGAAAATCTCTTGGTGTTCCCTGAAACCTCAAGTACAAGGCATTGGCTGCATTCCCATAGGAACTGAACAAATGAATAAATACTAGAACTGCGTTGTAGTTTGATTTCCATTCTAATTATAGCTCGTAACCTCTTAGCTAGGGTAAAGATAGCAAACATATGAGCATGTACATTTCTGGTTGATGGTTCAACTAGAGATGAAAATAACCTGTTTTATGTAAATCTTTAGCTTTTATAATTTTTTATTTACAAATTTAATAAAAAGGTAATTTGCTGAGAACGTGCTCCCTCCACTGCCAGGACCAACTACATGGCATCTTCATAGTGTGTGATGAACAGCCAAGATGTGAGGAGAAACAACGCTACAACAAATGCATGCAAAAACTGAGAGATTGGTAAAAAAAAACAAAGATTGACCCAATTGTATGGCTAATAGATGTGAATGTGATGTTCTCAAGTTATATTTCCTTGGGCAATTCTTTAGACGAGAATTTAGCAGGGGAAACTTAATTCATAAGTTTGTGCTCTCTTTATAAGAAACGGAGAAAAAGTCACCAAGTAAGCTAAGATTTGCGTTTTGTTTTGTTCATTTATTTTCCTGTGTCATATACGAGGGGCAGTCAATCTAAAGTTAGAAAATGGGATTAATTACCATAGATAATGGAACAAACCTTTACAAAACTGATAGTGTCATTTCTCAATGTCGTCTCTACCCTTCTCAATGCACTTGTGCCACCTGCCTGGAAGTGTCTTGATTCCAGCAGAATAAAAGGTTTTGTCTTTAACAAGTTTCCATCTGTGTCCCTGATGAGCTCATTTTAAAATAACAGTCTAAATCTACTCCACTAATTCCTTACTTAATTTTAAACACTTCAATCATGTCAGCTCTTAATCTTCTTTTGCTTAAACTGAAAAGGCTCCGCACTTTTTATCTTTTTTCATAATTTGTCCCCTTGAACCCTGGAATCAGTCTAGTTGATCTTTTCTGGACCTTTTCTAGCACTGCTATGTCCTTTTTGTAGCCTTGAGGCCAAAACTGCACATATTACTCCAGATAAGGCTCTACCTTGGCTTCTTGATGTTTCTGATCAACCATAATCTTTAATGAGTGAGGATGAGGAGTAGTTTGCTATTCATTTGAATTTAAGCTAAAATGAAGTACTGTTACACATACACACTTTCCTAGTAGAAAGAATGTGGGTGGGATCCAAAACTTATATAAGCCCCAAAAACCTTACATTTTACGCTATTGAAAATTGTGGAGTGTCCTTGATGACCATGTTCACCAAGGCCTCATCTATCATTTTCTTTTTGGAATCTGCAGTACAATAATGGTATATTTCAATAACATGTAGCATGACTTTGATAATGAAAACTATCTTCAGATTATTACTTTTGCTTGCATTTTGACTGCTGGCAGGCTGTGCCTTCTCATGGACAGCTCGGTAATGCGTAAACATTAATGACAAATTATTGCAGTACATAAGCTCCTTCTGGCACAGCAAGCAGTTCATCTGAGTTACACAAAAATACAATAAGAATGAAAGTGCATAGTGATTTATGATAATAATTATTGTGAACATACAAAATGACAACCATTAAATACCCATTAACGCATTTCAAAATATTTGCACATAATTGAAAATGTCCTCCTCCCTGCAGGTTCCATTTCAGAAATAATTTAAACAAAAATAATAATAATAAGAAAGTAAAACAAAGAAAATAAAAATTATATGTAAATAATAAATCTACTACTAGAATAACTATCACTACTACAATTTTATACTACTACTGTATCATTTTGTACTAATACCATAACAATAATTTTATTCTACTACAATACTAGTACTACTACTATAAGATATATAGATTTATTTAAAAGCTGCACAACCACAACACAATCAATACTCTGCTGACCTGCAAACCAAACTACCATTTCACAACCAGTCCATGTTGATTTGCTCACTATTAACCCGGGACCAACACTCAAGACGAAATGGTGATGTGTACCACACACATCATGGCGTTATTTATCATCAGTCCATGAGGCTTCATTTAATACACTCCTTCCTGCTGACACACACCTTGAAGCCTTGGTTCCAAATATCCAGTCACTACCCAAAAATATATATAAATTGT
This sequence comes from Polypterus bichir lapradei, assembly GCA_026402145.1. Lineage (NCBI taxonomy): Eukaryota > Metazoa > Chordata > Cladistia > Polypteriformes > Polypteridae > Polypterus > Polypterus bichir. Next base: position 6,932,638 of record JANRMT010062808.1, read on the forward strand.
GTAAAATAATAATTTTTTTTTTCCCCCAAAAGTATACCTGTGAAATTGGAAGTGATGTCTTCTTTGTGTAGGTATTTGTTGCTGCATTTTGATCAACACTCTTCCAAGGTGTCCTCCAGAACCTCAATGAACTGCTTTCCATGTAGTAAGATGCCACATTTTACTCTTTATTACCAAACAGTAATTTTAATTTAGGTCATTTTTGTGATTTAATTATGTAAAACACGTTGATCAAGAATGTAGAAAGCTACATGATTTTTTTTTTTTTTTAAAACTAGGGGGCTTTGCCTCCTGCTTGCTTCGCTCACCAACCCCTTTCCACCCCCACCAGTGCTATGCGCCCTTGTGAAGAGGGGGACGCTTCAGCCCCCAAGGAGATGTGGCCACTCCTCCGAAACCCCTCTTAAACATTGATACATTGAGAAACAAATAGTTTTTTTTACCTCCTCTTTACTCGATCAGCTGATGGCTTGCTGCTGCTGCCATCTGCATTTCGTGCGGCGCTTCAAACATTTAAAAGCCTGCATAGCAGCTGTCCTTTTGTCTCACTGCCTTGTCTCTCTTCTCCCCCAGACATCCACAAACGCTATTCGATCTCTTTTCGCTGTTCCGTTATTTCACCGAGTAATAGTTTCCATTTGTTTACGCTAATGCGATCTTTACTCTCCTTTTTCTGAGACTTTCAAATTTTCCGACTTCCATTATCTCTAACCTGCTCTTCATGTGTATTATGGGACTTGCTTCCAAAGGTTGCAAGTATGAAATGACTTGGCCATCTCACGGGACGTGAAAGTGTCTCTCTGTCTCTCTTCAAAAGATCACGTCTCGTTGCAGGAAAAAAGTCTTGTTTCGTCAAAAGTTTTTTTTATAATAGAGAGATTGCTTTTTAGGTGGGGGTGGAGCATTTTTTGGATATGGGCCCAGACCTTAGACCCAATTCCTCTGACCTGAACACCCAATCAAACTTCCCGCACCCACCATTCATTTACCTTGTGTTACTTTGGGCCATCTGAGGACAACATGCTTTAATTTCCTCTCATTCCTTCCTTGCTTCCTTTTTTGTCTTTATTTATTTTCTCACATAGAACATTCATTTTTATGGAGCAATACCAGGTCCTAGTGCTCAATGCACTAAAGAAACAAAATTGCACCCTAACTGCACAGACTGTGGGGAAATGCTTACACAAATGCTTATATGTACACGTATTGGCCAGCAATTCATAAATCGTCTTCCATCCGTGTCTTCCTATTGGCGTTGCCCATGATCACCATAATTTACCATAATTTAAAGACATTTAAAATGATAATAAAAAGACATACTATTATACAATTCTGAGAGAACCAAAACCATGAAACTGAACCCCATGCAAATAATTGGGATGCATCAATCGACAAAAAATAGAAGCCTCTGTCAAAACATGCCAGTCATGTCAACCTCAAAACGATACGTGTGAGGAAATCGAAACCCCTGTTCACGTGAACATGTAACAATAAGCATTCTATAGGAAAAAGAAATAATGTACAAAAAAAGGAAGGAAATAGTGACAGTAAATTAAAGCATGTCATCAGATGGCACGAAGCGATAGGTGTGCAAGGGTTGGAGGAACAGGGATTTAGGACTTGGTTCCATATCCAAAAAAATGCCATTAGCTCAAAACAGAAAGTTACAAATAAATAAATATATTTTTATGTGCCTTTAATAAATCTCTTTTACACAATAAAAAGCAAAACACAACAATGACTGAATTAAAATTACTGTTTAGCAAAAAGAATAAAATGTGGCATCTCTTTATCTGGAAAAACGTGCCATTAAATGTGAGGGCATCTCTTTGAATGTCTAAGGTATGCATATTTTTTATTGTTTTAGATGCTGAATTAAAAAAAAATGAAAAACATTTTCCTCCATCACATAACATTTTCTCACAAACACATTATTTAGCAGTCAGTGTATTATTTTTCACGCTAATTAATTAAACATTAATATTTTATTTTAATGAAAATGATTGAATTTAATATTTTTTAACATTAAATTCTATGTTTAATGCAATTTTATTTTAGGTTATTTATTATAATGTGCACCATTGGTTCATTTGTGGGGATGTGAAAGTTGTGTGCATCTTACTAAGTGGGGTGGAGTGGGGTATATCACAAAATTTAAAAGGGAATTGTATTTTCACAACTTTTGGGGGATTCATGAAAATAAGAGTGTTAATGATTCATTAATACAAAAATAATGTAAATGTGATAATGGATAAAAAATTATTTAACAAAACCTAGGTCTCTTTTGATAGGTTTCTTTATAATACCAGATATTGATTAAATTATTGTCAGAGTAATGTCATTATAAAAAAATATAAACATTTTCTCTGTTTATAATTATAATGATTCTCTATTACTTTAAATTATTTAACAATAATCCACAAAATCAAATCAAATCAAATCCATTTAAACCTTTTTAAATACAGTATTTAAAAAAAAACCTTGGAAGTACAGTATTTCAAAAAGGAGAGCACTATTTATGTTTTATTTTCATATTTTTTTATCTTTTTTCAATAATATTTCAATGTTTTTTATTTACACAAAAAACAAAAATAGTAAATGCAGATGCCTGCAGCAGCTGGTTGTCAAAGCATTTAACATGGAACCACCTTAAGCAGTTATCACATTCTACCTGAAAAAACCAAGTGGCTATTGAATGCATGTATTATTTAAATTTCTCCCCAAAGATTCAAAAACAAATTTCTACTAGATCCATCCATTTTCCAACCCACTATATCCTAACTACAGGGTCACTGGGGTTTGCTGGAGCCAATCCCAGCCAACATTTCAAATATATTTATAAACAATTTAAAACAACAAAAAATTTATTTATACGTAACATCCTGCCTCAAGCTGGCTGCAGCCTGGAATATTTCAAAAGACTATGAAACTTGTGCAACTGCTGACACCACCTTAAAGAACCTGTCTACATATCATAAGGTGTAAAAAATCTGAATTCATTATTTATCCATCCATCCATTATCCAACCCGCTATATCTTAACTACAAGGTCATGTGGATCTGCCAATCCCAGCCAACACAGGGCGCAAGGCAGGAAACAAACCCTGGGCAGGGCGCCAGCCCACCGCAGTTCATTATTGTTCCTGAGGTGACATTTCTTTATTTTCCTCATAAATGCAGCTTTCTTCTCAATAGGAATGGTACAAATCACTTAAATCATCAACAGAACATTGGTAAAAGTTGTTTAATTATTACAATTTGTGTTCATCAATTTAATGAAATATCTTGTAAAATTGTCAGCCAAATAATATATCATCATTTTTAAGTCACTCAGCACTACATGACTAATATCAAGTTAAGTCTTTAAGGTTGTCAGGGAGCAATTTAGATCCACTCTGTTAGAAAGATTTAGTATGAAAAGTGCAGTCAAAGTGTATCTAACTTGTATGTATTTTGATTTACAATCAATGGTCTTTTTCTTAATCTATGATCTTTTTATACAGTTCTACAAGACAGCTAATCTTTGATTACAATATTGATTTAGAATACACATGCATTTTATCCAATCAATGATGCAAACAGCATATTTTTTATTATCAATGTAATAAATATCTTAACAATAAAACTGATAAAAAATAGTATGATGAGAACTTTAAATATATTATTTTTGGGCTAAAACAGGCTACATCTTTAACTAAAAGACAAAAACACTACCACAAAATTTCTTCTGATGAAACACTGGTGAAAGGAAGTGCCCTTCAGGCACCCGTATACTTAATAAGGCTAGAAAGAAATGAAAATTAGTAGTACAGGTTGAGTCCAAAACAGAACTGAGTTCACAAGCGCAAGTTGATATTTAAGGCAGGTTGGCAGAGGTGATGTCAGGCAGTAAAGTCATTGTGCCAGAACTAGAACCAACATCATCGGATTCCAGGCAGAATTTCTCGTGTTTGGTCTGCAGGAATAAAAGAGAGAGGTTTACTGAACCCCGCCACCCCCTGGCTTGGCGTGGAATTACCTTCTTTTGGTCTTTTTAGCTGCCTCCCATGCCCATGTGCATGACACACTGCAGTTTTGGATGAGTGCTGCCTGCAGTTTGGGAGATTGTTAAGTAACACATTTAATATCAGTACTGATGTTAGCATACATACTCTCTTGTAATATTTCTGGCAATCTCGTATCTAAGTTTGGCAACATCATCTTCTGCATTTATAAAAAACTAGCAAAATACCCGCGCTTCGCAAAGGAGAAGTTAAAGAAGTTATGAAAAAGAAAAGGAAACATTTTAAAAATAACGTAACATGATTGTCAATGTAATTGTTTTGTGACTGTTATGAGTGTTGCTGTCATCAAGGATTTGATTATCATTATTTCTTTCAATCAGGTTCGTATTTGGAGGATGTGTTGTGTTCAAGTTATATTCCGTGTTTGTCAACCGTTGTAAAGATAACAGGTTTCATTCATCGAAGTGTTCACTACCCAAATCGGTACTCATGAATCTAAGATGTTTAACAGGTATTCCCGGTATTAAATTGTGGATTTGTCTGCGAATATTTAGTGGCAGCGTGTGAATGAACTTAATTTAAACTTAAGCTTTACACCTTGCTTTCCTATTGATATGTCTACAAAGGCTTGTTGAGATTCAGAGGGTTGTTCCTTTCTTACTGCATCAATAAACAGCTCGTCTTCCTCTTTATCTGAGACATCACACACTGCATGCATGGGTTTACCTTTCCCAGTCCTGCAAAGTCAGTTCACGTGAGCCACTCGGAGTACATGCATCGAAGCTTCTCATCTGTGCTTGTGCTATCTTGTGCGATCTTGCGATGTCCACGTCTTTATTTAATGTTAGCTCAGACCCGGCACTTAAAAGTTTCTCTCGCACTTTTGCTGAGTTTGTGCCAAACACTCTTCTATCCCTGACCATCTCATCTTCGTTTGCATAAGCACAGTCCTTCACCAGCAATTTTAACTCCATTACAAAGAGATGAAAAGTCTTGTTTATACCCTGCGTCCTCTCATTAAACTTGTATCTCGCGAATATCGTATTCGTCTTAGGCATGACAAACGCCAGCGGCAGCGTGTCTATGAACCTAATTTAAAGTTAAGCTTTACACCATGCTTTCCTATTCGTTTGTATAAGCACAGTCCTTCACCAGCAATTTTAACTCTGTTAAAGCAATTTTAACTACGTTACAAAGTGATCCAAAGTCTTGTTTATACCTTGCGTCCTCTCATTAAACTTCTTGCGAATATCGTATTCGTCGTAGGCATGACAAACGCCAGCGGCAGCCTGTCTATGAACTTAATTAAAACTTAAGATTTGCACCGTGCTTTGTTTCCACAGTAGCTGCACTTATGAATATGCTTGTATGCGTCACTCACTTCATATTCTTTTGCTGCCTTCTCAATTGTGTAATGCGTTTTTTGTTCAGCGCTCTTTGGAGATCTTCCTTATTCTCTGCGTACTGCGTTCACAATCAGTTCACGTGAGCTGCTCGGAGTACATGCATCGAAGGTTCTCAGCTGTGCTTGTGCTATCTCGTGCGATCTATCCCTGACTATCTCATCTTCGTTTGCATAAGCACAGTCCTTCACCCACGAATATTTAGCGGCAGTGTGTCTATTGGATTGCTGCCGACGGACAGCCTTATATGGGCAGGCACTCAATTACATGGGAGGCGCGACGATGAGGGACTTAACTCCGCCTCACACGGTGACCGAGCTGCAGGCTATGGCCGTATATATTGTGGTCCCCGGCCGGGACGCCCAGGAGGACGAGAGGAGGGCTTGTGCCTCCTCCAGACCGCGAGGGGGCGTCCGTCCTGGTTATGTTGGGGGCCTCGGGTAGAGGGCTTGGAAGCCCAGCCCTGTAGGGACCCGTGGCCACCGCCAGGCGGCGCCCCAGTGCCTTATCATCCCAGGAGCCCGGCACTTCCGCCACACCAGGAAGTGCCGGGGGGAAGACGACAGGGGACACCCGGACGGCTTCTGGGTGCGCAGCCGGCACTTCCGCCACACAGGGGTGTGGCCAAGACTAATTGCCGGGAAGCCGCTGGAGCCCATCCGGGTTCCTATAAGAGGGGCCGCCTCCCTCCAGTCATTGGTGGATGTCGGGAGGTAGCGAGACAGAGCTGGAGAGAGGACTGGAGGCGGCCAGAGGAAAGGCACAGAAAAGCTGTGAGCCCTGGACTTTGGGGGAATCGGTGCAAGAGGCACTGGGGGTGCACGTGAGCACGAACATTGTAAATAGTAGTTGTAAAATAAACAGTGTGTGGTGAAAATATGATGTCTGTCTGTGTGTGTCCGGGCCAGCGTTCACAGTGGCGTAGCCGGCAGGATGCTCCGCCTGGTGCAAGGCGGGGACCTGCGTTAACAACAAGAATATTTCTTGTGAACGGCCCGGCGCAGCAGCGGACCCCACACACTGGCCGCAGGAGCGGCCCGTGCACAACCCCGCGGGAGTGGTTAAACCCCGAGACTGCCGCCGGACCGCAGAAAGGCCATCCCCTGGTGCGGAGGAGGAACCGACATCGCCGGAGCTCAGCGGTCTCCGAGAGTCGCGCTGTTGGGACGGACAGCCAGGCCGGCGTTGCAACACAGAAGGCCACACCGAGGCAGGGGCCTCGGCATGACGGGATCCGGGAGGTGAGTGCCCTGCCCTGCAATAATCGGCCCTTCGGGGTCGTACATACCTTGTTTTCCACAGGGAGGGGCGAACCGGATCCGCGTCCGTGGCAGGAGCACACCGGGCCACGGGCTGTCGGCCGCGCGGCGGCGGCAGCAGAGGAGGCTGCGTATTCGGAGCCGCTGCGGCTCAAAGAATCGCTGCAGCTGCGGAGCTGCGAGGAGGCACGTCTCCGCACCCAGAGCAGGGGAGACAAGATGGCCACGGGCCGGATGTCCCGCCTGCTGACAGGCACGGGATTGGCTGGTGTGTCTGGTGTGCCCGCCGATGATTGGATGGAGGCGGGACCTAGGAACGCCAGTCTCGTGTCGAAGAGGGACCCGATTGGGCCAGAGGGAGTGGCCCACAGGAGGCAGGCGTCGCGTGGTGCTGATGGACAGGTAAGCTCACCGACGTCTGTCTCTTTGTTTCCACCAGCGGCTCGGCGCGAGCCGGAGGAGTTCCTTTGGCCCGCCGAGTCGTCACTAATGCAGGTGCTTGGTGATCTCGTGCTCCACTTGGAGCAGCTGGAGGGGAAGGCGGTCGCGTCTGACGGAGGATCGGCGCGACGCTGGAGCCTTTGGCAATCGAGACACCGCGGGGAAGGTAGGTTGTATCGTCCCCGTAAAGCATAAAGGGGGATCTGCCGAACATGGCTGCGACTTATTTAAGGAGGACCGGCTTCGAGTAAGCGATCCCCCGACAGCAGACGCGGCGGTGCAGACAGCCGATCGGGCGAGGAGAGCGAGTACGCAGGCGCTGGCAGGACAGGGGCTGATGAGTGCCCTGGGTCCTAGCGCCCTGCGCTCCAAGCCCGCGGCAGTCTCCTATCGCTCTGCAGGGACGCAGACGGGGCTGGATTTGAGCTGTTGCCATGCTCAGACCCAGACCGTCAGGGTGTCCAAGAGGAGAAGGAAGAACCGAGGGGTGAATGCCGGTACCTCCGACGGGAAGGGACGTTTCGCTGGGTGCGAGCGTCCGGAGAAGGGCCATCCTCTGCGGGAGCAGAGGGAATCCCCTGGGCGGCTGGGCGAGCCGCCTGCGAGAGCGGTCCCGCGGACAGCAAAAGGACGGGCATGGAACCTGCGGCGGAGGACTTTAGCAGGCAAGTCAGGGGCTGTCGGAAGGGGGCAGGAGCACTGCCGGTACGGAGACCGGCAGGACACTCGGGGGGAGTGTCCTGGCAGTGCTTCTGGCCCTCTTCTTCCTTTTTCCACAGGCCCGAAGCCCCGACGAGCGCTGAAGCCGACGTCGTCTGGGACCTGCCCTCCTGGAACGGGCCGCTCCGCGGGAGGGCTCCACGCGGGAAGGCCAATAGTGACCCAGCTGGTGGGGACGGCGGGGGTGAGAGGGGCACGTTTGCATTGGAGGGGGTGCCGAAAAGAGATGTCCCAGGGTGCCGTATTGGACCCTGGGGACATAGTAGGACCCTCTCTGGGGACGTGCTGCCCTTTCAGGACGTGCCGTTCGGACCCACGTGTCCTCGCTAGCAGTGGGGCACTGTGGTCCCCGGCCGGGGCTGGAGCCCAGCCGGGACGCCTTGGAGGACCAGAGGAGGGCGTGTGCCTCCTCCAGACCGAGAGAGGGCGTCTGTCCTGGTTATGCAGGAGGCCTCGGGTTGGGGGCTTGGAAGCCCAGCCCTGTAGGGACCCGTGGCCACTGCCAGGCGGCGCCCCAGTGCCTTATCATCCCGGGAGCCCGGCACTTCCGCCACACCAGGTAGTGCCGGGGGGAAGACGACAGGGGACACCCGGACGGCTTCCGGGTGCGCAGCCGGCACTTCCGCCACACAGGGGTGTGGCCAAGACTAATTGCCGGGAAGCAGCTGGAGCCCATCCGAGTTCCTATAAGAGGGGCCGCCTCCCTCCAGTCATTGGTGGATGTCGGGAGGTAGCGAGACAGAGCTGGAGAGAGGACTGGAGGCGGCCAGAGGAAAGGCACAGAAAAGCTGTGAGCCCTGGACTTTGGGGGAATCAGTGCAAGAGGCACTGGGGGTGCTCGTGAGCACGAACATTGTAAATAGCAGTTGTAAAATAAACAGTGTGTGGTGAAAATATGATGTCCGTCTGTGTGTGTCCGGGCCAGCGTTCACAATATGTACATAAGTAGGTTCCAGTTATGACCGTTATGCGTAGAATTTCGAAATGAAACCTGCCTGACTTTTGTAAGTAAGCTGTAAGGAATGAGCCTGCCAAATTTCAGCCTTCTACCTACACGGGAAGTTGGAGAATTAGTGATGAGTCAGTGAGTCAGTCAGTGAGGGCTTTGCCTTTTATTAGTATAGATAAGGTTGTTTTCTTTTAGCTTATACTTTGCCAACTAAACAGCAGATGATAAAGCAACACTTAGAGCACTACAGATAAATTTACTATATAACTCAAATAAGGATAATTTGTATGCTAAAACAGAAAACATTGTTAAATATCATATCATAAGAATATATCTGTCCATCCATACAAACATACATACATTTTCTAATCTGCTTAACCAGTTCAAAGTTTCAGGGAGCCAATTTCTTATTATGGTACTACTGGACCCAAGACAAAGGCCAACCTAGAGGAAACTGCATTGCACAGTATAAAGAATATATATTTAAAATGTTCCTTATACAGCATAACTGTATGAATGTAATTTTGTAATTGTTTCATGCTTATACAAGAGGCATGATGAATGCTGAAATGATGATTTAGTCTTTTATAAAATACATTTTACCATACAGCCACAACATTCCTATCTTTGGGATGGGATGCATTGTTGCATTCCCACATGGAAATTAGAAACCTCTTTCTTTTAAAAAAGGATTCCAAACAAAACCTGAAAAACAAAATAAATGAGACTAGAACATTAGATGAGTACAAAATTGGCTCAAACACAAGAATCAGAAGGATTATTCCGACAGAATCCGTATCGTAAATGCAGACTGAAATTAATCCATAAATTGCATACACAGTCCACTGCCAAAAAATACTTTTGCAAACTCATTTACCTAAATCTTTTGCCTTGCATTCAAAAATCACGAGGACTAAGAAGGAAATTAAACTTTGGAGCAGGGAAGACGGTGTCGTAAACAGGGTACCAATAGGAGGATACCTTCTGTTTTCAGCTCTGAAGTGGCTATATAATGAAAACCTGTTTGTAGTTCTTTCTGTTTCTATCTCTATTTAGACCCTCTACTCAAACAAGACAAATGACGCATTACCCTATCTCTTGTTGCCATCTGTTACATTACTGCTTGTGTCATAATGCATTTTATGTGGGGAACAAGTTATAAGTTTGGCAGATTAATTGATTTGGATAGAAATTCAATATGTCCTTTTATTAACTTCTGCTTACAGGGCATTTTACTCAGGCCTCATTATTTCAAAAGGACATGGCATGCTTAATGCATTGCCAAGAACATTTGCCATTTTGTTCCCCTAGGACTAGTAGTCCACTCTATGACCATGTATGACTGAACCATCTACTAAATGTCATTTTATTTTAAGTGGTATGTAGCACTGTAAATGACTGTACAATTAATCAGAGGCTAAATAGACGAGAATGAGTAATGTTCATGCTGAGGCCAGAGGGTGGTATTTAACAATAGGATGGATTGGATTGGGTTTAAAAAACTGTCATAGTAACATCTGGCTCTCACCCCAACCCTATGAAAAAGAGGCTGTAATCTAAAAGTTATAGGGAGATGTTTAACTTGGTTAAGAGAATAGAAGCTGAGCTGGAGACACAGTAAAACAGAACTGGTGGCACTTGTCTATCACATACAATACGTTCCACAGATGTTGTTTACACCATATATGTTTCCTGCATCTAGGCTCAGGGAGTATTCTAGCACCCACCCTCTTCTTGCCCAATTTAACTGAAATGTTAAATATCAAATGATTTAATCCTCCCAAGCATTTTCAAATAATTTTCAAAACTGGCTAAATCATTTTTTGATTAATAGCATTCGTTCTGGGACAATACAACTAGGGTACATATTATAAAAGATGTATTGATTTAAAATAATGAACATCTCAATTTTATAATCCAGACTTCAGACTTTTTTGGATAATATGCCATTTTGGACAAAACTGGACTTGGAATAGCAATGAAAGATTTATATAAGGGTTGACATCTTGCACTTGATGCTGCAAAATACTGTGAGAGGGCATTACAAAAATACTAATCACAAATAGCATCAGAAAAATGAAGAACTATAATATTTTCATAAACCACCAAAAGTGATGGAAGATCATTTGTGTTTTCCTCATGCCTGCTGTCTCTGTGTGGTAAATCTTAGGGCAGATTTTTCCATACCATGAGAAGCGTTACTACTCATTCCAGTCATTTTTAGATGGTTTTATTTTTCTTATTTTGAAGGCCACCTTTAAACTCTCTGTACAAACAAATTTTTCCTGTTTTGCTTTGATACCTTTCATTTTTTTAGTATCAATTTTTATTATCTTTTGTTTTAAGGCAGGGTTTCGTTTTGTAGGTAAGTAGTATTTTGCTGTCTTTTTTAACACCATTTCAAAAATCAATTTATTTATTGATTAGTTTGTTTAATAGCAATTGTATCTTATTTTATTCAACCAAAATGTGACTGATCTGCTGTTTATATGAACGTTTTAAATGTCTTCTTTATTTATAATGTAACATTCTCAAATCTGCTTAATCTGATTCAGTTTTCTAATGAAAGTGTCGATGGTAAATACAGCACACTATCGGGAGCCTTTCTTGGCAGAATTGCTCACATGGCAGGACTCATCACTGGACTGGGCACCAGTCCATCACAGAGCTCATTCACACACAAATCCATACCTGCAAATCTTTACAATATGGGGGGAAAAAGCTGGAATAACCAGATGAAAACCCACACAGATAGAGAGGTAAAGTCCACACAGCAATGGGATTCAGATTCAGGAAGCTGTATTCTTGAGGAAGCAATGTTGACCACTGACTGGTTCTGATACATTTACCTTTAAGGTTATTTGATTTTCATTAACTGCAGTTTTTCGATAGTCTCACCCCAGGCAAAAGCAGTTTTACAGGATCTAATTTCTCCACTTTCACATTTAATATTTAAAAGAAAAAACATAAACATAGTGATGAGTGAACAGCTGCTTCAAAGAATTTTTAAAAGTGTCTACTTTGTGGCAGAATTTGTGCCAAAGAAGTGTACCACAGATACCTAGCAAAAGACGAAAATAAAAATAAATGTCCACTTTTAAAACACTGCATAGCTATCTTTGATATTTTATTTAATGCACCATCATAAGTTCACTTATTGATCTTTGTATTTTTACTTCCTAACACTCTTCACAAAACTTGCTCAATTGTGCATCAGACTTTTTTCTTTGACATACTTTGCTTTGTATATTCTGAGCAAAGTTACATTTTTTATACACTTACCCTTTGGATACAAATACGTTAGCTTTGGTCACAACTAACAAAGCAATTGTTTAGATCAAATACAAACTAGACTGGCTTATATTTCATTAATGGGATTTCAATATTATTTGAGTAATCTAGAAACCTGTACTTGCAATTCAATAATGGTGCCTTCATGCACAGTGCTCCCTGAACTAAAATAGTACATCTCATCCAATTAGAATGTTAACTTCAGCAGTGCAATTAGGTCATGTAATATAAAGAAAATGGTTACTTTTGAATTTGTATTTATTTTTGGTTGATGTTATTTTGAATTGCTTGAAACATTTCTTCAATGAAGATTACTATGGACTACTTGTTGGAGCTACACAATTTATTTTGTCTTCCCTAAAGAACAAGTGTATTTATAAAGTATGAGCAGAACATGCTCTGCATGTGTATCACGCCAATGTTTTTGAACCTCTTTATGATGTTCTACTTTGTCTTCTACTCTTTGTCTGTTATTTCTGACCCCGCTTGGACCTGCTAGGTTTTCAATTCCACTTGGTCCAGGCTGATTATTACTTTCCTTATTTTCCAAATTTGCACTTAGATTCTTATTGTTCTTTTTTGAACTCTGTTCTCTCCAACGCTTTTGGGCCTCTTTTCGACGTGCTGTCCTTTCTTCTTTGCTGAGTCATTGACATGTCATCTAGAATGTATAAAATTATTGTCCAGAAAAGAACAAATAGACAGTATGTCTAAAAATACTGTCCAGAAAAGCTTCTTTAAAGGATGAAACTGAGGACTTTTCATAAATGACTTTAAATGAGGTAAATGTAAAATTTATAAGAGCTGAGAGCGCAGGAACTGTGTCTGACAAAAGCATTCATACGAATGAGAGTTGAGTGGACCGTAGGCGTGTTTGAAAATGGTTGAGAGGAGGAGAGGACTTGACAAAATCTCTTGGCAATAGTCTCTTCTCGCGGGACTTGAAAAAATCTCTTGGCAAAAAGTCTCGTCTCAAGATTTCCTTTTATAATAGAGAGATATATATTGCTTATTTTATATGATTACTTTAAACCTTTTCCTTTGTCTGCGATTCTGGAGTCGACTGTTTTTCATTTGATCATTATTATTTCCTTAACGAAGGTTGAAATTTTCATCCCACAATGAATGTTTTTTTTTTTTTTCAATCTATATATATACTGTATATATATAGTATATGAAAACAAAAGAGACAAAGAACAGCATGAATGGGTTAGGATTCATCTCTAATATTCCATTTATTGCCAGATTGCAAGATGTTAGCACTTTGCAACAAATACAGCTTATGAATACCAATGTTGTTTTCACTGGTTTCAGTGAAACAATGGCTGATCGCAGCTTATTTGTAGTGGATGGTATTAAGCTCTGGAGACTGAAAGAGGCAGGCAGTGGATGGAACCCTATTGGAGTCACTGCTCTTTCTCCAGGTCATCAACTTTCTTGATGTAGGGAAAAATGAGTGATGTAAGTTGCTGTGAAATCCCTACATCTTTGCCCAGTGTCTGCTCCAAATTGGTTTCTGCAAAGTCAATGGAAAGCTTGTGCACATCACAAAATATATATAGAATATATCTCTGTCATATATGTAAAGTAAGTAAAAAGAATTAAGATTGTGCACACAATGATCATAACATATGACCTTTATTAACATTTATCTTTATATACTGCTTGTAAGTGGTAACGTAATTTGGAAAACAATCCAGTGTCTTTGTTTACTCTAATAGCTGTAAGCTAGATGAATATTTTTCGCACAAAATGTAATTACTTTTCTTCAGCCCACTGACTTGATCTCCAGTGTTGGTCCCTGGCTCCTATGGCTCCTCATGACCATGTAATGAAAAGGCCTGTTCAGGAAATGAACAGAAAATGTTCTTTTTGTGGGTACAAAATATCTTTCATGACTATAAATACAATATTCCATGTAAAAGATTTCCACATAATAATAAAACCTTTGGCCTCAAACAGAAATTAAAATCCTGATTATGGAGAGTTAGAGTGGCATGAACTTATTACTCCTAACAATTTAACGTTAATGTTTTTGTTAGCCAGACTCCCTATTTAATCAGGTGATTCTGTATGCCGTCTCATAAATTAATAATAATGTGACTTTTATTTCTTATTGTAAGTCAGAGAGGAATTTCTGATGCAGGAGAATGTTAACAGGTACATAAAGCACAATATCTAATTAAATGTCATGTTCACTAAACCAAAAGAATTGCTTTTTAATTAGGAAACTGAACAGAACAAAAGCCTGCAGCAAATGCCATCATCCAGGACTAGAACTGCGTACCACGCCTCACATACAGTATGTCATCTGTTAATCAGTTTTTCCTAAGAGCTTGCAAACATCAGTATATCTGTTTTACTTTATAATGCCTAGTAGTTTGCTCAGTTGCACTTCAACTAGAGAAGCTTATTCAAGAAAAATTGCTTAATCAAAAACACATTCCTTAAAAATTTAAATAAGGTAAATTAGTGGAAGGAATCATTAAGTGAAAGACTGAGCGAAACACAGCAAGAACAGGAGTTTTACTGAACAGGCAGCATGGATTCAGAAAAGGGAGGACATGTTTTACCAATATGCTGGAATTCTATGAGGAAGCAAAAAAGGATTTGAACAAAGTGGAGCAAATGATATTTATCCTGACTTTCCAAAAGCATTTGATAAGATGCCATATGTGAGATTGGGCATTAAACTTAAACTAAAAGAAGTGGACGTTCAGGGTGGTGTTTGTAGATGGGTACAAAATTGGCTCAGACACAGGAAGCAGATGGCTATGATGCAATGATCTGTATCAGAATTGGCTGACATTACAAGTGGTGTTCTACAGGGGTCAGTGCTAGGGTTGCTGATATTTTTAATGTAAAAAAAATGATTTAGTTATTAATATAAGAAACAAGCTGGTTAAGTTTGCACATGATACCAAGATAGGTGGATTGGCAGATAATCTAGAATCTGATGAATCATTACAGAGATTGAGCAGATTGGTGGCAGATGAAATTTAATGTAAGTAAATGTAATGTATTACACATAAGAAGTAAAAATATTAGGTTTGTGTAAACAATGGAAGGTCTGAAAATCGGAAGTACGCCTTATAGGAAGGATTTAGGAGTCCTAGTGGACTCATTACTATGAACTGCCAGACAATGTTCAGAAGCCATTAAAAAAGCTAACAGAATGTTAGGTTATATAGCAGAATTTATAAAGTACAAGTCCAAGGAGGGTATGCTCAAGCTTTAAATAGAACTGGTGACCTGGTGTACTGTGTGCAGTTTTTCCTCCAGGCAATAAAAAAGACATAACACTGGAAAAAGTCCAGAGAAGAGCAACTTGGCTGTTTCCAGGGGTACAGAGGATGAATTATGAGGAAAGATTAAACAAGTTGAGCTTTTTCAGTTTAAACAAAAGAAAATTAAGAGGAGACATGACTTAAGTGTTTAAAATTATGAGGGGAATTAGTAAAATGGATCAAGAGTGTTACTTTAAAATGAGTTAATTAAGAACATGGGGACAGAGTTGGAAACATATTACAGTTAAATTTCGCAGAAGCATTAAAAAGTTTTTCTTTACATAGAGAACCATGGACACATGGAATAAACTGCCAAGTAGTGTGGTAGATAATAGGCATTTAGAGAGTTTCCAAACTAAATTTGATGTCATTTTAGAAAAATTACATGGATAGGACTGGCAAGCTTTGTTGGGCTGAATGGCCTGTTGTTGTCTAGATTGTTCTAATTGAGATGGTAAAAATATCCAGCAAGATGTGAGGCAAAGAATGTTTTCCACTATTTATGATTTTGTGATGATAAATGTCCTGTTCAGGTGTGTCATTAGTTTTAGCAGATACCACAGGCTTAGCATACTCCATTATTACCTGAGTTTAATGAAAACTCAGGGGTTGGGGGGTATTTATCCATCACCTACTTTTGTTTGTATTAAACATTGATATATATTGATATATATATATACATTGATATATATAATAATAATCATAATGATTATATATTATGATATATAATCATAGACCGGGGCAGCTAGGATAGCCACTTGAAAATCAGGGGCTGAACGCTAGAGATTAGATCCTTAAGACACTGAAGCCCCAGCAATGACACCAATGGGCCTGGAGGGGATGGGGGAGATTTTTCATGATGGCATTCAATTTTGCCATTATACTCTTTTCCACAACATCTTCCATTGTGTCCATGGTTAGGTTAGCCCTTCAATAGTTAGTCAGTCATTCTCTCGCCCTCTTTGTCCTGAACAGGGTCACAGGGGTCTTCTGGAGCCTATCCCAGCTAGGACAGGGTGCAAGGCAAGGAACAAACCCTGGACAGGATGCCAGTCCACCAAAGGGCACACACACACCCACACACACCCAAGTACACACTAGGGCCAATTTAGGATCACCAATTCACCTAACCTGCATGTCTTTGGACTGTGGGAGGAAACCAGGACACCCAGAGGAAATCCACGCGGACATGAGTACATGCAAACCCTGCTTAGGGAATGCCCAGGACATGAACCCTGGTCTCCTTACTGCAAGGCGATAGCACTAACACTGTGCCACCCTGCCCTTTAATATTTTTAATTTTTTTTAAGCTACTTTGGGCAATGACAGCGGAAAATTTAACAGTGTAACTGTACTTTGGGCGATGATAGTGCACAAAACATATGTTATTTACAATGTCTTTAACAGTGCAAGTGAATTATTTCTTCTAACTCTATTTTTATAGTTAAGCGAAGCTAGTACCAAAATTAGATGCTAGACCAGTTACTTAGGACCCCTTTGACAAATACATAAAACTTCACAATTAGTGAACGTCATAAAAATGTTTCAGCAAAGGAACAAATTATTTTAAGTTCAATTTATTGTAAACTTAAACTTCTGACAAAAAGCAGTTAACATAAAAAATGAGTGAGTATCTGAACATAATTTACAAAATTGTCATCTGATACTGCGCCACTTTTTCATAAATACCATTAATATCTCTAACATCCACAGATATTTTTGCAGCGTAAAGCTATAATGTGAAAAACGCCGTCTTCATGACGTGTTAACTGCCGCTGTGTCTCTGTGTGCCTTTAAAATAACAATGGCTTTGGAACTTCAAGTCCCTTCCAACACTGCTGCAGCGTACCTCATACCTTCTAGATCTTTCCGCCGTGGCCTAATATTATAGCCAATCGAAAGAGACGCAGGTGTGCGGACTACCAACTGAAACACTGGAAAGTGCGGGGCGGGCTTCATGTGTAGCGTGCGAACGTTTAACGCGCTAGTGCGCATGCCTGGTGTGTATTGCTTAGCCGGTGACCGCAGTAGGGTCGAGAAACTTCTGTTGATCTCTCCCTCTGTGGAGGTGAATGGTTTGAGCGTAGGCAGTTACGTAACAAGGCTCTTACTTCACAGAGCCGGCATTCTGAAGAACTTCGTGTCAGCAGTAGGACGAAAGGAGACTCGTTTTCTTTTTATTTTCTATAGAATATATAGAGCTAGGATTAAAACCGCCGGAATATACCAGTCATGTCAGTAGTAGGGATCGATGTGGGTTTTCAGAACTGCTACGTAGCTGTGGCAAGGAGCGGAGGCATTGAGACCATCGCTAACGAATACAGCGACAGATGCACACCGTGAGTATCCTTCGGCTCCTCTTCCAAGGGCTATTTGTCTGTTTTTAATCGAAAAAAGAAAGAATCCGAATGTTTTGACAGAAGGTGCCTGAAGAGATGGTAATTTTAAATTGCCAATGTGTATTTCACATAAGGTTGATGCAGGGTAGAATAAAAACAATGCCTTATATCGGAACGTTATCATTTATGTGAATGAGCGGCCTTTGCAGTGCTGTTGCAATCTCTTGTGATGTGATCTATAGTCGGCTCATTCAATGTAGCGCGTTTCATTCATTCATTCATTCAAAGTCATGACGCCCACACTGCTTTCATCTTACCTACTTTTGGAAACTTAATCTATTTTTGTGTGTGTTCCGAAACAGAAAGGAGAGTACTGCATCTCCATTAATTCTAAACATCTTTTTGAGGGGGTTTAGCGAATAATTTGCTATAGGTTGCAGACTGGCAACGGTGCCAGATGCTTTGTCATTGATAGAAGGGATGACAGGGCAACTTCGGTCACTAAATAGACAACTGAAGGTAACATTATTCTAAAAGGTATTTTATTTAATGCTCGTGCCAAGTGAACAAAATAATGGAATATATATTCATCTTTCCCGTTTTACATCGAATTTACCTTTTTATTTAAGAATTTCAGAAAATCCCTGATTTCCCAGTGTGTCAACTTTTAAGCATTGCTTTGAAGTATTATAAATATTAACGATTAATTTACCTTTGGTCGCCTCTGCGGCACCTTGAATTGCTGTTTAAGTTCCCCAGCCTTAAAGTTCATACTCATTTTTGCCATATAGATTATTTGTAAGTACCTGTAGTTAGTTTGATCTTCTTATGTTAGTATGAGTTTTCTGCAGTACTTTAGTTTCTTGCCATGTCTCGCAGATGGGTATTTTTAATGGGTGAGTCGAAATTGACCTGGGAGGTGTATATGTGGGGGCTGTCCCAGGGAATGATCATCCTATTTAAGGTTGGTTCTTGGGTTGTGCATGAATATCTGTATAGTCTTTCAACCCTTTACAACCCCAAAAGTAGATAGATATATAGATAGATAGTAATTGGGTTTGTTATTATTAGGAACCAACATAGTGCATCATTGTGCATTTGCACTCATATTAGGCCATTCTAATGCCACAGTTTTACCTTCCTTAACACGAGCAAGTGGATGGGGTGATGGATGGATTGATTGTCTTGAGGAAACTTAACCAATATACAGGATGAAAAATTTAGTGCTGTACAAACTGTATTACAGGAAAGTATTCAAATCAGGTCCAAGAGTCATTAAACAACAAAGCTGCCTGCAACACCTTCTGGCTGCTTATTTATTTAATATATGGCATTTTACGGAGCGCACCATCACTTGGCACTTTGTAAATATTCAGCACTAGGAGATGCAGTTCTAGGAGACTTTTCAGCTCCTACCACTATCATTTGCATTATGGAGTTTTATTGTACCTGTGTAGTTTTTTTTTTTCCCTAGTAGCCTGTTTTTTCACCCTTTCCTACAGATTCTGAGCTTTGTTTGATTTACAGCTTGGCCATTTTTGAGTGAGGGTGACTTTGTGTATGAACATACTCTGGGATGGACATGCCTTATCCATTTTTGGTTATTCTTGCATCAAATACTGCTTGGACTGCTCTGAATTGGACAGAAAATGGTGGGTGAATGTTTTCACAGAACAGCCTCATGGATAATTTGCAATCATCCAGTTTAGAAAACATTAAGTGGTCGAAAAGAGTAAAAAGGTTAATGAGGATAATGCTTTGTGGTATATACATATACATGTGTAAATCCTATGGTTCCCTACTTCCTTGCATTCAAATCCCCACTGGGAAGCTGAAATGACATTTGATAGTACATATTTTTAATATTTTTTTGCTCTATGATGATTTGAGTAAAATCTCAAGTTTTATAATGTGTATTAGCAGTATGTGCAAGTTACAGCCAGGTTTCATATTGTACTGTATATGTGAACTGATGATGCTGGAGAACACCAAAAAGCCTTCTGCCATTCAAATATCCTTTGTCATACAAAACAAAAATATGTGTATTCTTTGAACTAGAACGTTTAATGCAGTGGCCCAGCATAATGTTCCAAACATATAACAAAGGGTTTTGGTTTGTAAATAGGGTATGACCATGCATGATAAACCTAACCTGACTGCTTATTTGCAAAAGCTGTAATAACCATGTTTATTTGAGTAAAACACAATATCAGTTTGGATTTAATTAGCAGCATCAATGAACATTGATGAAACTGGCAGAAAGCAAGACCATACATAAATAACTTGGTTTGGGGAAACTTAACTAAACAAGGACATATTCAAACAGGCATCAAAATAATTGTGTGAGAAACAATGAGTATATAAGTAACACTTAAAACCTTTGAATGTATAGGAGAAATATAAAAATCTGTACTTTGTAAAAATGTTTCCATAATTAGATGGTATTTTGTTTATTTTGAAGGACACTAATAAAGTAGCACTGTCCTAAGTAGAACAGCAAATCATTTGAGTAGGATCTAAGCTCTTTCACAGAGTAATCCCATTAACTAACTTTCCTATGGCTTCTTCAGTTTTCAATGTCCAAATGTAAATTGGGCATTGCAGAAGATGAAAACTTGGGACACATTGAGGTAATTGGGAATCTATCTTTCTTTAAAAAAAAAAATAAAAAATATAAGTGGCCATAATAGAAGTTAAATTATTTGAAGTGGCAAATGGCATATAACTGAACACATACTAACCAGTCATATATATTATATATTACAGAGTGTGTGTATGTGTGTGTGTAAAAACAGAGAGAGAGAGTGTATGCTATATGAATCATCTAGCTTGGATAACGAAGGGCCAGAGTGGTTCCACGTTTTTGATTCAAACAATCTGATAACTGAAAGGCAATTCTTGCTGCCAATAAAATAATGTCTTAAATAATAATGGTGGTCTCCTGAGATCAGAATTAAAAGTATTTTGTGCACCAAAACAGATTACTGCATGGTACTACTTGGCTTTTTTCTTAATTTGTTTCAATGCTATACCCTATTTTTTTTAGAAGACGTAACATGCATTAAGTAGTCTTGATTACTTTTAAAAGTAACCTAACGCAATACTTATTTTATTGAAGTAGAAATACCTTCACTATTATTGTCCCAACTATACTGGGTGTAAATTAAGTAGCAAATATTCCAATATGCCATTCCTTTGCAGGGTTTAATCACAGAACCAAGCAGAAGAGTGTGCTGCATGCAATCTGGTAAAAGAAACAAAGAAGTGATGTTTAAGTTTAGTTTTCATCCAGGTATTTGTTAGCTTTCATACTGCAAGTCATCAGTGGCACAGGTCAAACATGTAAAAAGGGACCAAACATGATCTAGTACAAAGCACACAAAGGATTACACATATTTACAAAAGACAGGAAAATTAACATGTTTGTCTGTGTTTCTGTTTGGTTTCCTGAAGTTTCATATATAGGCTTAGGATTTAATATCAAATGCTGGCCAGTGAAATGTGCAGTTTTTCACACAGAAGAAGAGGTAATGCAAAAGTAACAACTGCTTGTAATGCATTACATTTTGCAATAGTTAACTATATAACATACAGTATTTAGTTATTTTTTTGTAATTAATGAATAATGTAATTCTGTTACTTTTAAGAGTAACATTTCCCACACTTCCCAGAACCCACAGGTTCCAAACTTATTTTCAGGTTCACAGGCTCCAATATTATTTCCAGATTCATAGTGGTCATTTATGATGTTTCATCTTTTTTTAGTGCACCCCATTTACATCAGAGTTTTTTGGCAAATGAGAACTCTGTAAGGGGACTCGTGAATGTAAATGGGTTTTTTTTAATTCTATTAGATTAGATAAACTTTATTAATTCTAACTGGGAAATTAAGATGCACACAGCAGCAGAAGCATAAAAACAAAGGTACAGACTCACAGAAAAAATACAACCAATCATTATATAGATTTGTGGTTCTCAAACTCTGTCCTGGGGACCCACTGAGGGTGCAGGTTTTTATTCCAACCAGATTCGTAATCAGTGACAACACCTGATAATTCTGATCTCATTTTATTAGCTGGAATTCTTTTTCTGTTATTCTACATTCAGAAATGCACAGGAGCGTGACTTTTACATTTATAAGACATTGGCCTTCCCCCCGTGACTTGACCCGTGTAGTAGTGAAACAGGACAAACTTTAAAAATCAATAAACAAACATGTATCACTAGCTAAGCAGAGGCAAGGTACCCCAACTTGAACGGAGGCTGGTGCATGAGTGAGGAGGGCCCTGCCCGGGTCCCCACTCCTGACGTCACACTTCCCCCTCCCCTCGGACCACAGCCTCTGTCTCAGAATAGCAAGATTATATCACTCCAGCAAGCGAACTATGACTCTTAGCACGATGAGAGAAGTCGCAAAATCAACTGGAATGTTCAAGCAAATTATAGAAAAAAAACTATATAAATCTGTTAAGTAGTTCTCTCGTTCGCTAGCTAAGTGGAGGTAAGGTACACGTCCTGAGGCTGGTGCGTGAATGAGGAGGGCCCCGCCCCACTCCCCTTAGCCTGCTGCATCTCTCTTGGATTCGTGCAAATACATCTGTGCCACAAGCGAACTATGATACTTTGTGTGATGAGAGAAGTTGCAAAATCTACTGGAATGTTCAAGCAAATTATAGAAAAAACCCCAATCTAAAGCCATTAAGTAGTTCTTTCGTGAAAAGCGGACAGACAGACGTTGGATTTTAAATATATAGAGATTAAATTGTATGTGCTGTGCAGGCCACATTTTTACCACTACTTTCAAAATTGAAACATTTGGGTACGTACTTCGTGCGGAAACAGTCTACTTAGGTATGTTCTTCATGTCTCAAATTGGTATTCAATATTGTTTACAAAATGACGGCTGATTTTTCAAAGGGGAATCACTTTTGTGGTCTTACATAAGTATTTTACCTTACTATTTACACGCTTGGAGATGCGGTCATTTTTTTCATACCGACATTACGATGTAATTTGATGATTTTTCATTATAATCGATAACTTTTATATATTATTGATAAAATTCATTTTTTCTACATACAAATGCGGTCATTTCACCTACAATGCAATTGTTTGCTCCACATAAAGCTTGTTAGGCAGTTAATCTTTCCTGAAATTTTCGATTTCGCGTAGGTTGTGATATATTGAGGAGTTAAGAAATTTACTGCGTGACATCAATTCTGATGAGCTGTCTATAGATCGTTTTTGATTAGAGAATTGTTCATATAAAACAAGTTGGTTTCGCGCTGTTAGTTTATTAAAAATAAAGAAGAAAACATTCTAACTGTTTCCAAATGTTATGAAATATCAATAAAAATCTTCACTTAGACGCGATTATTTTTTCCCGACAACATCGGTAATATTTACTTCTTTGGAAATGTACCATCTTGCGGAATTTCGAATGCGTCATTAGGAATTACCTGCGTAACCCATAATGCACTGCGGTAAGCACATTCTCGCTATATGCGTGTTGTTGAAACAAGTAGCATCGCGGATGAGAAATGGATCATTGCTTGATTAAAACTGGCACAACAGGCCCTGAAAACCCTACGGGAGCGTATTAAGGCCACGGTGAAGACAAAAAAAATGTAAATGTCGAGATTAAAGTCAACATTTCCACTTTATTCTCGTAGTTTATCAGTAGAATGTCGCAAACTAAATTTCATCTTAAAATGAATGTTTCATTTACTAGATTTTCTCAAACCCCATCATAAATTAATGTACCACATTAAATGCTTTATATTAAGTGTTCCCCGACCCAGTTGTTAATCTCTGCACGCTTCTTAAAGCTTTCATGCACTGAGGACGCGCCGGCTGCAATCGCCGCACATTGACTTCATGATATTCCTGCTCAATAAACATTCAGAATACTAAGATAAATACAGTACTTGATATCTTTTTCACGATGAAATGCATTAAAGCATGTATTAGACATGGGTGGCGGAGGGCACGGTGGCGTGGCTGTAATGCTGCTCCCTTGCATTAAGGGGTCCTCAGGTCTACGTTCAGTGTAGAGAAGTTTATGGCAGGTGTGACGAGGCTCAAAAAAACTGGATATTTGAATGGGTATCACACAGGTTTAACTGAAATATTGTGTAAATGTTGGGTTCGTGATCTGGATGGAGACACGAACGCATAATTCAATGGAATGTTTTTCTGAGCAGGCTTTCTTTATTGCATGTTTGCTGTGTTTATCTTACGTACTAAACCCCCAGTTCCTATCCTTTGTCTTTCTCCATATAACCAATCACCACACGATAAAAATGTGAAATTAAAAATAGTTATAAACCTAGACCTCAGAGTTTTCAGAACTTTAAAAAAAAAAAAAATCGTTATACATGTTTAATTATGCCATCCAAGCTTATAACTAGTTTTAATTTCACAAAACGTTTATCGTGTGGTGATTGGTTATGTGCAGAAAGAAAAAGGATAGGAACTGGGGGTTTAGTACGTCAGATAGAGACATGAGTCTAAAGGTAAGAAAAAAGTTAGTTCAATTTAAAAAGCGTTTTCTAAAGCTGAACGCTCAGAGGTTGAGCGTTATGCTAGGGTGTTCAATACTGCTTCTTTAGAAGAGTTTGATCCACGACCAGCTGTGGAATTCTGTCTGTCACCTGGCAACAGGCACATCACTCATAAAAAACCTGAAAAGTCATCAGCATCCACTTCTGCAGGACCATCAGTCCAGGAACCAAGCAGTTCAGCTCATGCAGAAATGAACAGCATTCAGCCCATGCATGCTGTCTGAGATAGTAAAGATTCTTGGGGGAGAAGATGTTGCAAGACAAAAGCTGAAGAACATGGCAGAAAATGAATCAGGACAGTGTTCTGTTATGTAACTGTAATATATGAAAAAAGAACTAGAGTAGCTATAATGAAGACATTGTTTATTAGCCAGTTAAAATAAGGGAATTTTTTATATAATGTTCTAGAACAAGGTGGCAAAATACTACTCCCTGAAAGAACTTTTTTCAGTTTTAAAATGGAAGGCAGTTTTGGTATCAATAAAAGAGATCAGAAAAAATAAACTATTTTTCACTTTTGTTATTTGTTTAAGGGCAAGTGAATTTTCTGCCGGACAAGTGGATTTTCTAAGTTTACTTGTCCATGGACAAGTAGAAATAAATTTGATTTCCACATCCATTTTCTACTTTCACTATAGATTTAAATGGTTAACTCTCTTTTGTTGATTTCATTATATTTTGTCCTTCATCTGCGCAGTGTTCCCCCTTCGTTATATCTTATTAATGACAATTAAAAATGAGCAGAGCAAGCACCCAGGCAAACAACACTGAATGATCAAAGGCTGCAACTACTTTAGCATCAGAACCACTAATTAGTAAATAGCGGATTAATTAAACAATTAGAACACCTGGAAAAGCAGAATGAAAATCAAGATGAAAATATTGTTAAAAAGAAAAAAAATACATTATTCCCATATAACTGCTTGGTACATTAATTTTTTTTTTTTTTTTTTTTAACCAAAATTAGTTTTCTAATTTCTGTATTATTCCCAAAACACAGAACTTGGGGAAATAACAGTTCACTTAATTAGCACAGGAGTCCAATTAAAAACAGAAGCTGGTTGGAACAAAAACCTGCAGCCAAAGGACTGAGTTTGGGAAGCACTGATATAGATGGATAAATAAATACATACATAAATAAATATTATGCAGAAATTGTTTCCACCCCTGTCCAAATTGCATAATTTGTTGACACATGAATAAAAAAAATAGTAAATACAACTTTGATACCAAACAAACTCAGTCGGGGCATTTTTATAAAAATGTCAATGTACAGTCAGTCCATTTAACAAACTGGAAAAATGTTAATAAATAAAAGTATGGGTAGTGTTTGCAAAAGTTTTGATACTCTTTCAGTTGTGAGGTCTCAGAGCTGGTTAGGTAGTTAGCCAGGTGTTCACCTGGTCAAGAACCGACATTAGGAGTATGAGTTATCAGATAATGGCAATTCCATAACCTAATAAATTCTTCGACTCTTGAACATGGTGCTATACTTGACAACCATGGGTTCTTCTAAGCAACTGGCTGGAAAACTGGAAATAAACTTTAAATGGTGCCTGCAAAGCAGGGGGAAGGCTAGAAAAAGATGCCAGCATGCTTCCATCTAGCAGTTTCCACAGTCTGAAATGTCATTTAGTAATGGCAGTCAAGTGGAACCTTAGAGGACAAGACACCAAGAAAACTGACAGAACAGCAAGTATACTGTGCAGGAAGGCAAAGCAAAACCTCCATATGACTGCAAGAGACCTTGCCACCTGTTAAATATGGGGCTGAACCTATTGTGCTTTAAGGTTTAGTGGCATAGGAAACATTGTGCAAGTACAGGAAGAAATGGATTCCACTAAGTACCAACAAATCGTTAAAGAGTGTTTTAGGCAGTCTGTCAGGGAACTGAAAAAAGGATGGCTTCTGCAGCAAGACAGTGATCCAAACCACACATTGAAATCTACTATCAAATTCCTTCAGAAACACAAAGTGAATGTTTGTAAGTGGCCCTCACAATCCTCAGACTTGAACATCATTGAAAATCTGAGGGTAGATCTTAAGTGTGCTGTGAATGCAAGACAGCCCATGGATATCTAATGCTTGAAAGGATATGCAAGGAAAAATATTAATTCAAACAATCAAAGCTGGATACCAAAAACATTTGCAAATCGACTTAGTAGGATGGTAAATCGTTTGCAAATATAACATTTACTCTTGTTCTCTTTTCAATTCATCAAATAAATCAAAACTGTAAATTAACATTTTCATAAAAATGCTATTGTTTTAAATTTCTATCAGTGTTATATTTACTTTTTTCACTTTAAATGTCAGCAAAATATGTCATTTGTCCAGGTTGTCAAAACTTTTGATGGAATTTATGTAAACCTAGTTCTGCAAGGTTCAGCATGATATTTTGTTTTGGTTACCGCTAGCAGGCTATTGGTTAAGTATGTGGTCAAATCTCACATGATATCTGTAGGTAAGGGGTTCTCAACCTTTTTTCCTTGGTGCACCACCTTCAAGAAATCTTTTAAAGTACTATCATATTTTAGGAATCCTTACTAGGCATAAGTAAAGGGACTGTTTCTTTCACCACCACCATCAAATCAAACCAATATTGCACTTGGAAATTTTAAGTAATTATCTATCCATTGCCCAACCCGCTGAATCCGAACACAGGGTCACGGGGGTCTGCTGGAGAATTTTAAGTTATTACAATTAATTAATTTTAAGTAATTACAAATAGTTTTATTAGGGTTAGGCTTAGGGTTATGGTTATATTTTTTTGAGCATGAGAAATGCTTTTTATTTAATTATTTTGAAAGTAAGATCAGAAGTCCAGTCTGATGTGGAATTAAAAATTAGAAAGCCTAAAATGTCCATATTTGTAATTGCAAAATGTTACAGTTGAAAATGAATTCAGATCAAAAGAAGGAGAAAAAGAACTTTAGTTATGTACAGTATAACGTCATGCAAGTCAGTGTGAGTACTAAGCTAACTTCATGACTGTTCCCATTTTCTATGATTGTTAATAATACCTAGGGCAATACTGTGAGAATAGCAGGCACCAACTTTACCTTTAGTAATTCACTCCGCAGTAGCTGTATAAGGCATGTTCTAGGATATTTTGTCTAGTTATTATGCAAAGGTAAATTTTAATTTCCTCTCACAGTTACGATGTATGTGTGCCCAGCAGAGTTTGTTCTGTTTTGCGAGAGGGTTTCAAAGGCATTGTTATATGAGAAGTATTTCAGTATCAGAGTAATGAAAATATGTTATATGTGTTGAGTTTTTTTTTTATAGTTGGTTGTGTTATATGATTACTGTGGGTACATAGGCTGTTTGTAAAAGAACATTTTGATTTTCCTGATCGTGCATTTATAGAGTAAAAATAATGTTTACATTTTAGAGATGAAAATCTAAACAACTATTCCAAATTTCCATAATCTGTACAGTTTAAGAACAGAAATAAATTTTACCTAGAACTCGTATGCTTTGAAATGTAAAACAACTACAGTTAATCTCTTATGCTCACACACCATCTTATATTTACCAGCAGATGTGTACATACAGTTAGGTACATAAATATTTGGACAGAGACAACTTTTTTCTAATTTTGGTTCTGTACATTACCACAATGAATTTTAAATAAAACAATTCAGATGCAGTTGAATTGCAGACTTTCAGCTTTAATTCAGTGGGTTGAACAAAAAGATTGCATAAAAATGTGAGGCAACTAAAGCATTTTTTTAACACGATCCCTTCATTTCAGGGGCTCAGAAGCAATTGGACAATTGACTCAAAGGCTGTTTCATGGGCAGGTGTGGGCAAGTCCGTCATTATCAATTAAGCAGATAAATTGCCTGGAGTTGATTTGAGGTGTGGTGCTTGCATGTGGTAGATTTTGCTATGAACAGACAACATGCGGTCAAAGGAGCTCTCCATACAGGTGAAAGAAGCCATCCTTAAGCTGCGAAAACAAAAAAAACCCATCCAAGAAATTGCTACAATATTACAAGTGGCAAAATCTACAGTTTGTTACATCTTGAGAAAGAAAGCAAACACTGGTGATCTCAGCAATGCAAAAAGACCTGGACGTCCACGGAAGACAATAGTGGTGGATGATCGCAGAATCATTTCCCTGGTGAAGAGAAACCCCTTCACAACAGCCAACCAAGTGAACAACACTCTCCGGGGGTAGGTGTATCGATATCCAAGTCTACCATAAAGGGAATGCTGCATGAAAGTAAATACAGAGGGTACACTACAAGGTGCAAGCCACTCATAATCCTCAAGAATAGAAAGGCTAGATTAGACTTTGCTAAAGAACATCTAAAAAAGCCAGCACAGTTCTGGAAAAACATTCTTTGGACAGATGAAACCAAGATCAACCTCTACCAGAATGATGGCAAGAAAAAAGTATGGAGAAGGCGTGGAACAGCTCATTATCCAAAGCATACCACATCATCTGTAAAACACGTTGGAGGCAGTGTGATGGCTAGGCCGTGCATGGCTGCCAGTGGCACTGGGACACTAGTGTATATTGATGATGTGACACAGGACAGGCAGCCGAATGAATTCTGAGGTGTTCAGAGACATACTGTCTGCTCAAATCCAGCTAAATGCAGTCAAATTGATTGGGCGCCGTTTCATGATACAAATGGACAATGACCCAAAACATACAGCCAAAGCAACCCAGGAGTTTATTAAAGCGAAAATGTGGAAAATTCTTGAATGGCCAAGTCAGTCACCTGATCTTAACCCAATTGAGCATGCATTTCACTTGTTGAAGACTAAACTTCGGACAGAAAGGCCCACAAGCAAACAGCAACTGAAAGCTGCTGCAGTAAAGGCCTGGCAGAGCATTAAAAAGGAGGAAACTCAGCATCTGGTGATGTCCATGAGTTCAAGACTTCAGTATGTCATTGCCAGCAAAGGGTTTTCAACCAAGTATTAGAAATTAACATTTTATTTCCAGTTATTTAATTTGTCCAATTACTTTTGAGCCCCTGAAATAAAGGGATTGTGTTTAAAAAAAAAATGCTTTAGTTGCCTCATATTTTTATGCAATTTTTTTGTTCAACTCACTGAATTAAAGCTGAAAGTCTGCACTTCAACTGCATCTGAGTTGTTTCATTTAAAATTCATTGTGGTAATGTACAGAATCAAAATTAGAAAAAAAATGTCTCTGTCCAAATATTTATGGACCTAACTGTAAATGAATATGCAATCTGAAATATATTTTGGGTTATTCTGTTAACTGTTTCAAAATTCTAAATATTTAGAATCAGAAATAAGTTTTAACCATTATTTTTGAGATTTGACTGTTTCTTTGGCATACATATGTTCAGTGATGTGTTTTTATTAAAATAGCAGTGATCATGTCAAGGCTGGAATTCTGATTCTCCAGGTTTTGATAGGTTTTTGAGTAGAGCTGTTAGATACATATATTTCTTTGAGAATTAATTATGTAACCTGTTTAGTCTACCAGTAAGTTTAAATAATATACATTTCCATGTCATAAGGGATATAATATAAAATCAGGCTGAAGTCCTATATCACTACATTTTGCAAGTTTAAACCAAAATACTCTGTTGCTTTTAAAAAATAACTTTCTTGAAATACATAGAGCCTAAAATAAGTATCACTTTCTTCTTTTATAAAACAAAAGTCTAAAAATGCAGGGGAAGCTCGTTTGAAATTGCACTTCTGGGAGTGGCAGTTCTTTTTTTTTTTTTTTTTTATTTTGGATTGCACTATGTGTATTCTTGCTTCAGCTGCCTTTGTTGATTCAAACAATTTTGGACAGTTTTGTTTGAATAGTTAATGCTTGTATACCAAATTCAGTTAATTTCATACTCGCAGAGTGACGTACCAAGTTCATAGTTAAATGCATTTACAAACTTTACAAATTAATAACTGCATGATGCGTATACATAAAGATTCAGATTTATTTATTCTAACATTAAAACAAAGCAGTACAAAACAGATTAATATAAATTGAACCTAACATTATATGTCCATGGCCTGTGGTGGGCTGGCGCCCTGCCCAGGGTTTGTTTCCTGCCTTGCGCCCTGTGTTGGCTGGGATTGGCTCCAACAGACCCCGCATGACCCTGTAGTTAGAATATAGCAGGTTGGATAATGGATGTGTGGATGGATTATATGTCCATGAATTAAAGTTGAACTAAGGCCAATTAAGAGTGGAGAAGTGATACATCATGGTGACAGTTTATCTAATACTAAATTGATTTTGAGTAATATCTGTGTGAACACTCACAAAATTATAATGGCCAGAGAATTTAATTGTGTTTTAAATCCAGACATGGATAGATCCTCAGATACAACGACGATGACATCTAATACTGCAAAGATAATTACACAGTTTGTAACAGATCATAACTTATTTGACCAATGGAGGTTCTTAAATCCTAACCTAAGAGCATACTCCTTCTTCTCACTCGTACATCATTGTTAATCAAGAATTGATTATTTCCTTATAGACAATTTTTTGCACACAATAAAATCCTGTAAGTACAATGCTATTATCTCTGACCATGCCCCTCCATTCATGGAGCTTAAATTACTGCTTCCTACACACTCGTCTCGTAGCTGGCGTCTTAACTCCCTGTTATTAGCTGATGAGAACTGTACAGAATTCATATTTAAGCAATTATTTTCTTGAGACGAATGCATCCATAGAGGTCTCAGGAGGTATACGCTGGGAAACATTGAAGCATTGAAGGCATTTTGAAGAGGACAGATTATTTCATATCTTTCTCACAAAAATAAGCTGGAAACCAAGAAGGCATCTGAACCAATCAGCGAAATTACCAGAATAGATCTAGAATATGCCAGCTCTCCAAATGAGGCACTCTTTTGGAAAAGACAGGTTTTGCAATTACAATTTAACCACTTGACTCTACTAAAGAAATGGAACAGATTATCTTTAAATAGTGACATCATTATTATGAAGATGAAGAAAAGGCCAATAAGATCTTAGACCAAGAAATCCACAAGCAGGAAGTCTGTAATGCAATAACAGCAATTAACAACACAGACAGAGATAAAATTATTGACCATTAAAAATATAACTGACACATTTAGAAAATACTTTGTCCTTATATTATCCATTTAAAGAAGATAAGACATCATCTAATGAGTTTCTTGATTCATTAGAGATACCACAGCTTAGATACTCTTTAGTGCTGCGGAACTGGATAAACTGCTGACACTTTCAGAATTATTAGATGCTTAAAAACTCACTTCAATGTGGATAAGCAGCTGTCCCTGATGGGTGCCCAGTGGAATTTTATAAAAACAATTCTCAGATAAGTTCGTTCCACTATTATTAGCAATGTTTATAGAAGCGAAACACAAAAAAAAAATTCTACCTCAAACTTTTCACCTAAGAAGAACGAAGACCTACTACAATGTGCATCAAACAGACCAATCTCTCTTCTGAATAAAGATTTTAAGGTACTTTCCAAAGTTCTAGCCAGAAGTATTGAGAAGGTGCTTTCTTCGGAAATATCTCCAGACCAAACCGGACTCAGTTTATATACACCCATTCTATCTAATACCCCTAAGATGTCAATATCTTTAGATGCAGAAAAAGCATTTGATATGGTTGAATGGGACTACCTGTTCACCACATTACACAAATTTGGGTTCGGCCCAAACATATGTGCATAGATCAAACTACTTTATGCTAGTCCAGAAACGTCAGTTCGTATTAACATTATTTTAGTTAACTTCAAACTAGAACATAGCACTCAATAAGGATGCCCCTTATCCA
This sequence comes from Polypterus bichir lapradei, assembly GCA_026402145.1. NCBI lineage: Eukaryota > Metazoa > Chordata > Cladistia > Polypteriformes > Polypteridae > Polypterus > Polypterus bichir. Next base: position 6,964,676 of record JANRMT010062808.1, read on the forward strand.
CCTTTGCAATTGCCATTAAACCATTGGCTGTATACTTTCGAAACACATCAGAGATAAAGGTGATTTTCAGAGAAGGGCTTGAACAGAAAATATTACTATATGCAGATGACATGGTACGGCATATATTGGACCCACAAAATTCTGTGCCAGCCGTCCTAAAGCATTAGCAGATTTCCAAAAGATATCTGGACTTAAAATCAATTTGAATAAAAGCTTGCTTTTTCCAGTGAATTCTCTATATGTACTATCAGACTGGACATCTTCCCATTTATCATAGCAGATCAGTTTAAATATCTAGGGTTAAATATTACAAGTAAATATAAAACTCTTTTTCAACAAAATTTTGCTGTCTGCATGGAAAAAAATTAAACAAGATGTGATTAGATGGTCTACGTCCACCTTACATTAGCAGGGTGAATCAGCATTTTTAAGATGACCATCCTTCCCAAGCTGCTCTTCCTATTTCAGAGCAGCCCCATATACATTAACAAATCATTTTTTAAGAAATTAGACTCATTCATAATTTAATTTATTTGGAATTCGAAGCATCCATGTATCCAAAGGGTGACCTTGCTACAACCTAAAGCAGAAGGGGGCATGGTACCCCACCCAACTTTCAATTTTATTACTGGGGGGCAAATATATAAACTACTAATATATAAAGACCTGAACATCGACACATATTATTGAATATTTGCAAGCCTTGTCTGCAATGGAAATAAAATCTTGCAGTACTTCTTTATATTCTCTGCTATGTGCCCCAGTTAATACAACTTCTGTCATTACACTAAAAATACACTTAACCCTTCACTCTCTCAGAACCAATGTAGTAGGACGGAAAAGCTTTTATCTGTTGCACCTCTACATAACAACCCTGTCTTGAAATTTGTCCAGGATTAAAACACTTGTACATAGATAATGTCATGCATCCTACAAACAATTATGCTTCAAATACAACTTCTCATCAACACAATTCCTCCACTACTTTTAAGCTAGAAACTTTACTAAATAGAACCTGCTCAATTTTCCTCACCTTCCATCTTGTTCTGTTCCAGAAGAATTATTTATCAGTCTTAAAGACTATGATAGCATCTCTACAATTTATAAAAAATATTTTCAAAGATCCCAGAGTACATTGGGGAAAGGATCTGTCACTCAATATTTCAGAAAAGGAGTGGAAGGCAACTATGCACAAAATACACTTGAGCTCCATATGTGCAAAGCATTTAGTCATTCAGCTTAAAAAATTTTTGTCAAGCGTGTATATCTCATTTAAAATTCTCCAAAATGTTTCCAGGGCAAGATTCAACCTATGAGCATTGCAATCTAGCTCCACCTTCACTGGGCCACAAGTTCTGGACGTGCACCAAATTAACATTTTGGACAAAAATCTTTGCATGCCTATCAGACAGCCTTGGTGTCAGAATCTCTCCTAACCCATTAAGAGCTATGTTTGGTGTACTCCAGACAGCCTTAAAGTGGAGAAGGACAAAGAAATTGTAATTTCCTTTACAACACTACTAGTACATAGGCTTAAGTTGCTCAACTGGAAGAATCCTACCCCACCCCACCACTCCTAAATCAGTGGGTAACCGATCTGTATATATAATATGCTACTGTGGCTGTTTGTCTGTCTAGGATTTTAAATCACCTGTAGCTCGCAAACCGTTTGACCTATTGACCTGAAATTTGGTACATATATACTTCGTGATTTCTACTATCCGCTTTCGGGGTAATGATTGACCTTCAAGGTTATTCCTTTTTTATTTTTATTTTATTTTATTGTAGACTCAACTCTTGGCAGCGGCCAGCAGGGCGCCCGTGCGGTGCATGTGTATGGGTGCCGTTCTCATCCCTACCACCTTCACCGTCACTTCCCCTACCTTTTCATATTTTAAATCATTCTTGAGGCAGATTGAAGACTTAAGTTCCAGCTTAACCCTATTATGCACATAAGAGAAGTACACATCAGGTGATATTAACTTGTGGAAAAATATATGCAAACAAGCTAATAGAATCCATTTATTCCATTTTTAGAAGTGGCATATGCATAATGTCATTAAAAAATTATGGGACGTATTTGTCCCTATATGCACCATGGTTATTCACTTGTTATGAAAATCAACAAAACCGTTTCTGTCAGATATATAACATAAATGAACAATTTTCAATTTTTTGCGTTTTTCTGCATTTTTAATGGCATGTTCTGGCTTGCAAGGGTTTGTTGCCATTTGTGTATGCCTTTGTGTTTGGATATTTGTCGGAATACTTCTCTGTCTGCCGGAGAAATCAGATACCAGTGAACCTGCCAATGCTGGCCGTAATTCAATCCAATTCATCGGAGTGTCATGGAAATGGTATATTTCATTGATCTTCAGATAAATTATATATGCATTATTCACAGAAATGTCAACCAAATCAAAGAAGATGCAAAGGTAATATTTTATTCTGGCTTTCCTGTCAACTTCATATGTCACCTTTGTCTGGTCCACAAGATCAACACTACCCATATGTTGATTATATTTCTGAATTACCAAAAGCCAACGAACATCTACTTTATTAGCTGATCCTACTTCTCGTCTCTTCACGGTGATAGTAGGAATTGGTGAAATGAAGTTGCTCAACATCACAACACTTCTGCTGTCCATCCATTTCACACCCTCTTTTCATGTTCTTATCAATTGGCAGGCAGGTCGGCATATTTCTCCGATTCGCACGAACCATTCCACAAGCTTGTATGTCCTTTTCTGCAAGGATGTACTGTAAATTCGGAGAGCTGAAGAAATTATCAAAAAATATTTGGCATCCTGTTCTGGGTAATGATTCAGTAAGGTGCAAGATTACCGACTCTCCCAAATTAGTGCTCCCACATGCTGTGCTTTCTTGCCAAAATATGGTTCAAATTGATATAAATATCCAGTGCAAGCATCACATCTGCACCACATTTTGAAGCCCCATTTTATTGGTTTGCCTTTTACATATTGGCGCATAATATTGTGGCCTTTGAATTTGATCATATGTTCATCTATGGACTGTTCCTCACTTATGCTGAGTATGTCCCGAAAGGCTGCATTGAAATGAACGATAAGTGGGCGCACTTTCCATGCTCGATCATCAGGATCATGCCAACCATTCCTATCAGTAAAATGCAGAGCTGCTTGAACAGCCTCGAATCGTTGCAAAGGCATAACTTGGGCAATATATGGCACCGCCCTGTCGGGATGTGTGGACCTTAATGTTGGCAGAACATGGTAACTCATGACAAAATTCATACCAGTAAATGCCTTCATCTCGGCAGGTTCAATGGAGAAAGTGTTTTTTTTCTTTCTGTTGCATATACCGGATACTTTCTGGAAACAGTATTTTGTCGACAAGCTTGTCAAATTGCGCAGCTGCTTGAAATATTTGCAGGGGTGTTGGCATTGCATCCAAAGTTTCTGAATCTGAGATTTTGTCCATGTTAACTAGTCCATAAGCCTGTGGTTTCTTGTCGCCTCTGACCAAAAAAGGTCTATAGGACTTGCGCCACGTGAAAGTTATAGGTGGAAGTTCTTCAGGTGCAGCACCCATAGCAGAAGATGAAGAGTTATTTGTGTCTGGCATTGTTTCAACAGCCAACCTCATCCACTTTGGAAGGTGACCAGAAGGACCAGGAACAGCAGGTTCTGAAGAAGTAACTACTGAAGCATTGTCACTTCCCGAATTTTTGTCATTCATTGGTGGTTCAATAATTACATCTGTTCCAATCTCATCAGCATCACCTTCCAAATATTCTTGATCTTTTGTATCAAGTACCAAGTTAGTCTCATCCCTGCTGTCATCAGCATTCAGATATTGGATAATTTCGTCATCATCGATGTAGAAGTGTCGTGCCATACCGGAATCTGAAGTAGAATGAGTGAATCACACCGGCTTATCTAATCGACACATGCAGCACATTAGGACAAATTTGTCCCTTCAAGAATGGATGCCTACAGCACACGGGGACAAATGTGTCCGTTCACGAATATCATGTAATGTTATACGTATTTACACATATTTTGCAACTTTACATTGATTTTTAGCATCTACTCAAATGAATTCATAAATCTGACCGAAAAAAGATCAGAAGTAAATTTTATATTTTAAAAAAACTCTCCTGAAATGTCTAGCACGGCACACTCGAAAAACAAGCACTGTTTATTCATCACAAAATGGCAGTGGCCTGACACCACCTGTTGAATCCATTACGAAACATTTTGCATCATTGCGTGTATAAATAAACTACAGGCGTGCATTTTAATATGAGGGACATGTTTGTCCCGTATGTTTCAAAGGGTTAAGTGAAAAATTAAAGAAAATGTACTAAGAAATGCTACAAATACACTGACTTAATCAGTTCTAATGCGGAAAGATGCCGACAAAAGAAGAGAAGTGGGCCGCTAGGGTGGAGAAAAGAAGAACTGCTCAGGAAGCAGCAAGCGCATCAACCTCTAAGCAAATGAATGCTAAATTTAGACAGTGTATGAAAACTATGAGTGCTCAAGTCAGGTGTATTCACTGCACGTTATCGTTCAGTGTGCCGTTACTAGTGTTCTGTATTACTTGAAATTGTAAAAAATCTAATTTTCAGCTTAGAGGATCTGTTCAAAACTTTTTAAAGGTATGGCAGGATCTAATCAATAACATTTTGGAACAAGCTTCTATTTAGGGGAAAAGATGCTCATCTTTTCTTTCTCCTTTTATAGAGTAGCTTTGGTTGTTGGCTCCTCTCTCTTTCTCTTAGATCATGGTTGAATTTTGGTTTGATTTGTTAAATGGTTGAATTTTGGTATGATTTGTTAAATTTGATTTGACTGTATGGAATATTATGTTTCTAATTAAAATCATTTAAAAAAAAAAAAAAGGATAACACAACTCCAGGTAGCAGTGTTCTTGGAGAAAATAAATATCTCCAGAGGTCCACAATCAGTTATAACAGACAAAGACCAAGTCTGGCAAAGTTCTGGAGACCTAGACCAATTGGTTGTCCAATTAATTCAAGGTTAATTTGTGTAAAAGATGCGTAATTGGGGTGTTTGTTACAGGGCTGTGGAGTCGGAGTCGGAGGCAACTTTGGGTACCTGGAGTCGGAGTCGGCAAAAAGTTAACCGACTCCGACTCCTACTAAATTTAAATGGGAATTAAAAAAGTAAGTTGAAATGTCCCAATTCACAAACAGTCATAATGAACTACTTCTCTGCTGTAAGAATAAAGCCCAATGCATGCAGTGCATAATGTTACCACAAAACGAACATGTCAAGTAACCATGAAGCATGCTTTTCATTGACTGTATGCGTCACTATATGGGATGTAATGCACAGGTAAGGTGCGGCACCGCTTTCCATTGTGTCGTGTTCCACTGTTACAGGGAACTGTGAACCTAGCCTAAAGCCCCCCATACATTTACAGATGCACTGCCGATTTTTCGGCCGTTCAACGAGTCATTACGCGTCAAACGCCTGAAAAATCATCTGGTGTGTTCTCAGCTCCGTCGGCTCCCCTTCGCTATGCGCTAGTGAAGGGGGCCGAAGGAGCTGAGAACACAGATCTCCCTACCTGTCTCCAGCAGAGGCTCGTTCTGCTGATCAGCTGGCCGGTGAGTGACACAATGCACTAAACTTCCGGCTGGCTGACAGAGGAGACAGCCACTGCAGCAGACAGAGGCATCACATTACTTTGGATGGGGGCGGTGGTCGAGATTTTCGGCAAGCTGGATCTGCCCGTCCATGTGGACACCCGCAATCTGCGGTCACCAAAACAAAACCTTGTTTTCATTGTGTTTGTCTTTAATCTGGCATTATAGTAGAGTGTTGTCTTCCTAGCCAGTAGTTCTGTGGTGAAATGATATGTATGTTGCCTTCCTTTCCTTCAATGGATGTAGAAAATACATTAGCATAGTATATACATACAGAGGAGTCGGAGTCGGAAGATTTAGAAACTGAGGAGTCGGAGTCGGAGCATTTATCTACCGACTCCACAGCCCTGGTTTGTTAGCAGATTGCAGGTATATTAGCATAGTTTGTTTTAATGTTTATGTTATTATTGCCACTGGTAATAGTACATCTTTTTGCTTATTGACTTCTGTCTACTGAAATCATGTTTATTTGGGCTGAATTGGGAAGACACTAAGAACCTGTATGGTTAGACATTGGCTGAGGTTCTGAACCTAATCCACCTCCCTTCTGGGAAGAGAAGTGTGGCCGTCATGTCAGTTAAAGCCTGATTGCTACAGTGTCTTGAATTCTATAATGGAGCTGGAACATGATCCGAACTAACAGAGTACTGTTCCAGCCACTCATTTATAATGTCCATTGCATAGATGTTGCTGGGGAAGAAATGTTATTTCAGTTTGTAATAAGTTAAAGTAGAACACGATTCAGTTTTATAAATTTATTATCTGGCCTTTCAGGGGGGTGGGTGGGTGGGTGAAGTTTGAACGTATAACTGATGAATTCACAAAATTAAATTCTTGAATGAACAACATAAACATATGAAAATTGTAAATATCTAATAATGATATACCCAAAATTCACATTATTCCTACTGATTGCCCATTTCAATTCAAAACAATACAGTTTCCTGTAGCATACCCAAGAGTGAACAACTCCAATGAACTAATAATAGTAGCCCTTGGTTTTTAAAAAAAAAAAAAAAACAGTGTATACAAAAAAAGTACTGAGTTACCTAGTACTTCTAACAGTTAATCAGATGTATGAGAATGATAACAATAGTCCATTGTCTTAGCTGGGTAATACAGCTAGTCATTCCATATTATACAGTATATTCAGTGTATTTAAAAGTGACCACTACAGTGTTCTGCTGCATTTTAGAAAAGAAGAGCACAGTACCATGTTACCTCTGCACACTTCCTGTGTAGAATTTGAAAGTAGACTGCTCAGAGCATTCTGGATATAAACAATTTAGATTAATTCTGCACAATCACTGCTGTTAAGCAGAACTCCTTTCCTCTTGCACATCTGTTCCAAAAATAACTTATATAGTCATGTGTTGATCTTGCAGATGCTGTTGTTTCATTATAAAGCATCTTGGAAAAATTGCCTACTTTCCTGCGAGCTCTATGTAACTTGCAAATTGTTAGAGACTTCTCTTGGCAATGCATATTACAGAAAAGCTTCCCGTTTTTGTTATATCGTTTACTACTTCTACTTTAATATTATTTTCCAACATTAGACTTGTATTTCCAGATACGGTCACCTTACATACAAGAAACGTATTATTATAAAGGCCTTCTCCACCATGTCAACTTATTCACTGGTCAAGAATCCTGTCTGTAATTTAAACCCACAGTATTATGGGAAAGTTGTCTTTCCTGTTGATCTTCAATAGTGAGTTTTCTGGAGGTGTTAATCATATTTTTTAAAAAAGCATAGATTTTGCTCATTTTGGCCCTATGAATGGTAACAGACATGTGGATTATGCGGCGCAAATTACGTGGGAATTTTCTTTTTCTCTTTTCATGGTCATTTTTCATATTGTTTTCCATTGAACAGAACTGGCAAAATATAACTTTTTGGTGGAACACAGCAGTTCATGAAATTTCTAAATTAATAAAAGTTCCCTTTGCTAATATTTACTACTGTTATTATTGTGAGAAAATAATAGATAGATACTTTATTAATGCCAAGGGGAAATTCACATACTCCAGCAGCAGCATACTGATAGAGAACAATATAAAATTAAAGACTGATAACAATGAAGGTATAACAGACAGACAATAATTTTGTATAATATTAACGTTTACCCCCCTGGGTGAAATTGAAGAATCGCATAGTGTGGGGGAGGAACGATCTCCTCAGTCTGTCAGTGGAGCAGGACAGTGACAGCAGTCTGTCGTTGAAGCTGCTCCTCTGTCTGGAGATGATCCTGTTCAGTGGATGCAGTGGATTTTCCATTATTGACAGGAGCCTGCTCAGCGCCCGTCACTCTGCCATGGATGTCAAACTGTCCAGCTCAGTGTCTACAATAGAGCCTGCCTTCCTCACCAGTTTGTCCAGGCGTGAGGCATCCCTCATCTTTATGCTGCCTCCCCAGCACACCACCACGTAGAAGAAGGCGCTCGCCACAACTGTCTGATAGAACATCTGCAGCATCTTATTGCAGATGTTGAAAGACGCCAGCCTTCTAAGGAAGTATAGTCGGCTCTGTCCATTACACAGAGCATCAGTATTGGCAGTACAGTCCAATTTATCATCCAGCTGCACTCCCATGTATTTATAGGTCTGCACACAGTCACCTCTGATGATCACGGGGTCCATGAGGGGCCTGGGCCTCCTAAAATCCACCACCAGCTCCTTGGTTTTGCTGGTGTTCAGTTGTAGGTGGTTTGAGTCACACCATTTAACAAAGTCCTTGATTAGTTTCCTATACTCCTCCTCCTGCCCACTCGAAATGCAGCCCACGATAGCAGTGTCGTCTGCAAACTTTTTCATGTGGCAGGACTCCGAGTTGTATTGGAAGACTGATGTATATAGGCTGAACAGGACTGAAGAAAGTACAGTCCCCTGCGGCGCTCCTGTGTTGCTGACCATAATTTCAGACCTGCAGTTCCCGAGACGCACATACTGAGGTCTGTCTTTAAGATAGGTCACGATCCATGCCACCGGATATGAATCTACTCCCATCTCTGTCAGCTTGTCCCTTAGGAGCAGAGTTTGGATGGTATTGAAGGCAATAGAGAAGTCCAGAAATATAATTCTTACAGCACCACTGCCTCTGTCCAAGTGGGAGAGGGATCGGTGTAGCATATAGATGATGGTGTCCTCTGCTCCCACCTTCTCCTGGTATGCGAACTGCAGAGGATCGAGGGCGAAGCAGACCTGTGGCCTCAGGTGGTGAAGCAGCAGCCTCTCAATGTGACGTCAGAGCGACAGGCCAGAAGTCGTTCAGCTCACTAGGACGTGATACCTTTGGGACTGGGGTGATGCAAGATGTTTTCCAAAGCCTCGGGACTCTCCCCTGTTCCAGGCTCAGGTTGAAAATGCACTGTAGAGGACTCCCCAGCTCCAACACACGGGCCTTCAGCAGTTGTGGCGATACTCCATCTGGACCCGCTGCTTTGCTGGCACAAAGTCTCCTCAGCTCTGTGCTTTCCTGGGCTGCTGTAATTGTGGGTTGGGGGAAACCCTCTCCTATGCTGGTATCAGCAGAAGAATGGGTGGAGGGTGCAGTACTCCGAGGTGAGAGTGGGTTAGGGTGGTCAAACCTGTTGAATAAGTTGTTTGTAGTGAGGCTGAAGTAGAACAAGGTTATGATCTGCTTTCCCAAGCGCAGGCAGCAGGGTGGCGCTGTATGCGTCTTTAATGTTTGCATACATTAGGTCGATAGTCCTATTTCCCCGGGTGTTACCTGCCTTCTCCCAGTATGTGGATTGTAATGTTTTGTTCAGCGTTACATGGTTAAAGTCTCCAGCGATTAGCACAAGCTCCTCAGAGTGCTGTGTTTGTAACTTGCCAACCGTGGAATTGATGATGTCACCTGCTTTCTCCACGTCCGCCCGAGGAGAGATGTAAACAATTACAACAATGACATGTCCAAACTCTCTGGGCAAGTAATAGGGATGCAAACTTACGGCCAGCAGTTCAATGTCCCTGCAGCATGTGGAGATGTTAACATTTACATGTCCAGAGTTGCACCACCTTGTAGAGAGCGACTCCCTCTCCTTTCTGCTTCCCGTAGGCACTTGCGCCTCATGTGTCCACTCTAACTGTGCTAAACCCGAGTAGCTCCACTTTAGTATCTGGGATGTTAGTTGTTAGTAACGTTTCACTAACACACAGCAAACTGCATTCTCTGTAGGTCCTGACATTTTTCACCAGCACAGCCAGTTTGTCAATCTTATTTGGTAGTCAGCTCGCATTTCCCAGGATCACAGAAGGCACCGAAGGTTTGTAGTGCCACTTTCTCGCTAGGCGCTTGGCTTTTATCTTAGCGCCGGCTCTGCTGCCCCGATACCGCCTTCTTACCTCGTCAGGTACATAGGGAACCACACCGTCATGGGCATTTGTTCTATGGCTGCCACTTGCGTCGGTGCCCAATGTTAGAGTCCAAATGTTGGACTTTGTATACAAAATGTGAATTTACTTGCCTAAACAATACTGATCTTCAATCTTTCTGGTTGCTGAGAATATATCGGAAAATATTGAAAATCACATTTTTGGTCAAAGTAATCCCAATATCAGTTTTAAATCCATTTTTCCTAGCCCTAGTTTACAGTATCATCATATTCTAATGCCTTATTTTACTGTTATAGTTTTTTCAAACAGATAAACATAAGGTGCCAACTTTAATTGGAATGGAAAAAATAGTATTCAGTTTATGAGATGTTGATTTTTTTTTCTCAAAATTGACCAAATAGCCATTTATTAATCGTTATAGTCAAATATCTAAATTGTCAGAATGCACATCCCAAGATGAGAGTGCCAACCATAGATAGAGGAAATTGTATCATGAGTGTAACAAGTCCTGTAGTTTCAAGTTTTTTTTTATACATACTGTACCTACCACTTAATGCAAGTTCTTCAGAAATGGGGGGAAAAAATGTTTTCTGTAGTTAAGTAAACCTGCATCATTCTTTTTCATTTTAATGCTGTTTACTTTTTTCTTGCAGTGCCTGTGTTTCTTTGACACCTAAAAATCGTGTAATTGGGAATGCTGCAAAAAGTCAGGTGAGAAAGGGATTCCATTCTATGTTTAAACAACCAGAATTTATAGTTTTGCCATTTTAAGATCATTTTAAGATTCCATATAAAAACTAAGCATTTTTCTTTATTCAGTGATTTATAAAGAGGTAATATACTGTTAAAAAAAAAAAGAAAAGCATAAAACTCTATGAGTAGCAAGTATTAAGAGCCTTTTAATAATTTCAATGTGCGTAAATTTAATAAAAAAAACAAAATCTTATTGTTTATGGCTGCATGTTTTGTGTATCATTTATTTTAGATTATAACAAATGCAAAGAACACAGTTCATGGCTTTAAGAGGTACCATGGCAGAGCATTTGATGACCCATTTATCCAGGCTGAAAAGTCCAAGGTTCCCTACACCCTGCAAAAGATGTCAAATGGAAATATAGGAATCAAGGTGAATGTTATACCCAAAGTTGTTTTCATTCTAAAGCTCATTTGTCTTGATAAATGGTTTTAAACCAATGTATTATTTTAAATGGGGTGTGTCTTGCATAACATCATACATAAAGTAGGGTGGATTCACACGTATGTGTATGCAAAAACATGTAGTTTTGCATGAATTAGTGCTTATGTTTTCATTTGTTTTTTGCACATTGGTCCACATTTTTATTGTGTGTAAACAGCAAAAAGTCTAATTTTGTGTTTCTACAAAATACATGAAGCATTACAGGAATTCACTCAGTTTTACCACAGGCCAAGTGCTGCCCTTTAGCTGTGACAAGCAGACCTTCAGGTTATAAAAACTCGAATAAGCTGTGTATTGGACAGCTTAGCTTCTAAGCTGCAACATCATGCTTTCGTGTGTGCAATGTCCGATAGAGCTCTTTCTTAGCCTGCTGCTCCTATATGCACCACCTGATGTTTGCACAATACTGCCTCACAAAATGAATGTGTGTCACAGCACTATTTGTTACAGTCCAGAAATTCCCTGTGTAGCCAGTGTCTGAGTGTCACGCTCCTGCTCTGAGCCTGCAAGCTTTGAGTTACAAAGGCTTAAAGAAGCTTTCTCATTGTGGAAAGCAAGACGAGAATTCCCATCCCTCTGTGGATACAGAGGTAGACAAATTGTAAATGCATGTGGTTGTCTACTGGGATACCCTCATTGCAAACCTGGTAGTCCTGGTATGCTTTCAGGTAGCCCAGCTTTATAGTAATTTAAGTAATTTCCATCGGGATTAATAAAGTTTTTCTGATTCTGAAATATGGGGTTGAGAGGTATTTGCAACTTTTTAGTAGCATTTACTTGTAGGGTTTTGTTACACAATACAAACGCAATTGGCATTTTGAAAGAGAATATTTTTGCAAACAGAAAATTTGTAAAGGATTACATAATGTTGATGTGGGGTCTTTTTATCAGTTTTATCAAGTACAGCATTAATATTCTCAAATTTTTTTTCTGACTTAACTTAGAACTTCAATTAGTTTCTTTGTAAAATCCATCATGAGTTTGACCTTCAAAGTTATTCTGTGGTGCAGTATTTCCTTTAAAGTGTCAAACGTATATACCACTTCATTCAAATATGTCATGATTGGACCATTAAGTGGTAAAGTGTATGATGTAGTGTTTAAGCTATTAGTAAGGAGCATTTTCACAACCATCAGTATACCTGTTAGGAGCCCATAGTACAAATTGAGTATTTGTTTTGTATTTATTTGTTTTTTAATTTTTTTGGATATACATTATTAATCCTCAAGGGGAAATTGTCCTTTTGCATAAAGTTTGGGTATCAGAGGGCAGGGTCAGCTTTAATGGAGAGTATCTTAGTTTCCTCTCATTTCCCTTCTGTGACTGTACAAGACAAGAAATGTTTGTAATGGAGTATAGCCCTCTGATTTCAAAGGTTAATGTCCACTTCCTTAAATGGAACATTGTTGGAACATTCAAGCCCATCACATGTGGTCAACAAGTAGGGCTGCAACTAATGATTATTTTGGTAGTCAACTAATCGTTCAATTTATTTTTCGATTAGTCATGATTATTTCATGCCTGACTATTTTGATGCCTGCGACCTGTGGTTGCACATCCTGTTCTGGGCTCCAGTGCATGTCTTACCTCATCTGCTCACGTCTGTCAACCTGTGAACGTCACCCTGATGTCTCTGCATTAACACAATTAAAATTAATAATGATCAAATTAAAATAACCAGTGAAACATATGAATTTGAAAATAATCATATGTTTTTATATTAGTGTGACCATCACAATAAAAAAGAAATACATTAAACAATACAAACTAAAGTGCACGTAGTCTTTAAACAAAAAAGTGCATTTAACTTAACCAAAAAATACATCGTTAAAACTGAAACGTTTTTCATATTTTAGTAATAAATGACAAAATGTAGACATAAACTATATAATGTGTAAAGCCTGAAGAGCAAAGATAAAATAAACACTTTCACAAAAGGTTCAAGGATGATACAATAGCTTCCGTGGTGCAGCGGTAGGAATTGCTGACTTATAGTCAAGAGCCCCCCGGTTCGATCCTGGCTGCCTTATATATTTACCATTTTGAGAAGCGAGTTGCTCTTATTGTTAATATTATACAATAAACACATACATTTGATTTGCATCTGCAACAGCCACTGTAAATGTGTAGTACTTGTAAAAGTTACCTTTTTTTTTTCCACATTTATTCTGTCAGTCACGATCACAATACATACTACCACCTCCCCCCATGGATCTGACGCTGTTACTTTTTATCTGCAACTGGGAATAACTGTAGATGTGAGTGGTGTTTTGAGACAGTCGAACGGGAAATTCTGTGATCTGGATGGATAAAAGCTAACACACAAACGCTGGCAAATCTGTCTTCTTCGTATCTCACTATCAGTTGATTTTTTTTTTAATTCAGTTTTATTGAGTGTTCGTGCTTACACTGAATTAGTATGCATCTTAAGGCCCGTGATTTCAAAGCCGCACTGACAAAAAAACAGAGACATAAGTATATATGATATTTGGAATTATTCATTTTATGATCTTATAGTACATTTTGGAAAACATTGTGGCACGGATGCAACATTTACATTCATTCGACCGCGTTTTTTTCCTCTGATCTTGCCCAGTCTGCACAGGACTCCAGGAAATGCAGAGGAAAGAATGTTCCTCTGCAAGGTCAGCAATGAACGCTCTTTTCTCAGTGGACCCCGTACATGCCTTGCATGGTACATGTGCTTTGATCACTGCCAGGTCAACTTGTTATAGTATAAGCAACCAGCCACCTGCGTGCTGCTGCTAGCATTGAATAAGCTCACACCTTCTGGTGTCAGCACGCAGCACCGGGGGAAAAAAAAAGAAAGATACAAATATATGTGACATTTTGAGTAAATCATTGTATGACCTGAATGGTACCAATCAGAAAATATCATCACACTAATGCAATATTATTTGAAAAAGAACAGATCAGGTGTAAATTTGTTACTTGTAAAAGTTAGCTTTTTTACTTTTATTTTCTCAGTCCCGTTCATGCTCTCCCACCCCTCCTGATCTGACCCTAACTAACTAACTAACAGCGCCAGCATAGATTCTCAAGTCGTGTCGGATGCTCATGCATCACGATGGTGCTGCCGTGGAAAGAAAGCTCCACTTTACATAATCTGCATTTAACTTTTTGTTTTCTTTTTCAGTGAAGTGCTCCCTTACTTTAGAAAGTTTCTGTCTCAATTTTTTTCCATCTCCTTCCTCCTACTCTATCCTACACGCCATTGCAACCACGCTTATTTTCCTTTACATTCTTCTTCCCCTCAGAAGTTCTTCTTTGTTGGTAGGACTGTGTGCAGACTTGACAAACAATAACAAATGATGTAGTGCATTGCAGTTACAAAAACCGATGTGGTTCTTTGTGACTGGAGCCTCTATTGAAGGTTCTGTTTATGACGCGTCGACGATTTTTTATAGTCGACTAATCGTTGCAGCCCTATCAACAAGATGATGAATTTTTAGGTTACTTTCTCAGTGTTAGCAAGCCCTGTCAGTTGAAAAGAGTTACCAGCTGCATCAGTGTACATTTTTGTTTTGAAGTTGTACATTTCATGAAATGACTCGGCACTGCATCGGCATTTGTTAGATATTGCGGGCTGATTAGTATAGTAAACAGTCTAAACTATGCTTTTTCACCTTTTCAGTCCTAAAATTAGTTTTGCTGGAAAACAAAGGACCACTTTTATGTATAGTTTCTGATGCTTTCTGCATATAGCATTATACAGCGTCTTACTTGGCTATTGTGCTCTCCCCTCCCTGCAGTCATTACTTCATTGTGGAATATCCTCCATATTGAATCCACTGAAAAAACTTTTCCAGTATTTGAAAAGTTATCTTCTGTTTATTTTCGAAATAATGCTGCTTGTAATTTTGATTCCTTTCACTTGTAGCTGGTATTGAAACATTAGTGGTATAAATTGCTTTATCCTGTACTGTCTCAGTTGCTTTACAGCTAACACCATGGTTCTTCTTGATTGTTTTATAGACTTGCTGCACAGTTTCTCTATATTGCTCACTAGTGGGTATGTGCATGTTTGACAGTGGTTACGGCAGTCTGCTGCACTATAAGCACCTATCTTTAAAAATGACACCCAAGTTAAGATCATACATAAAGAACTGGGTCATTTGTTTTTATCCCAGTTGTTTTTGATTAGTACGATATTTTAGGGACTAAAGATTAAAAGCATCTGGTAGTCTGCTGGGCTTTGCGAGTCTGTATTTTGTTTGTTTGTTTTTGTTTGTCTCTGGCATTTAAATTTCAAGTTGCAAGCAGTACAGTTGCATGTGTGCAGCTTCATTTCAGCTCTCTCCTAGCCCTGCACATCCAGGCAGTTACATTAAAGTTGATGATTTTATGTACTATATGTTTATCACATTTTTTTTTTTTACTTTTTGGTATTTTAATGCAATCATTTGAATTCTTAACTTTTTCAAGTATGTTAGAGTGGCTATTTTTTGAAAGAGAGACAGCATTTATGCTTACCAATAAAGCTGTCATTACTGTTTTGAGTGACATCAGTTTAAATAAACTTCAGATTAAAAATTAGCACAGAATGTTTAAACTTTCTCCCATTATAGGTTCGTTACCTTGATGAAGACCGGGTATTTACAATTGAACAAATCACTGGAATGCTATTGACCAAGATAAAAGAGACATCCGAGGGTGCTTTAAAGAAACCAGTAGCTGACTGTGTCATTGCTGTAAGTAAGGAATAAAAGTCCATTTTAGTTTTTGTCCAACAAAAGAGCCTTTTTATTGTTAGTAAACTTTTTTTTTTCTTTAAACATTTTAAGGTAACTTACAGTCAATAAGCATGCAGCTTCAAGGTTGTACTTTTGCTGTTCATTGCTGTCTCTGTGGCTGCATTTACTAATTTCTTCGGTAAATACAGCATAGATTGGATTTTATCCCCACTTGTGTCAACAGCAGAAAGATGCATAGAATCTGGTCCTTAAGTTGTAATTAAGATCCACATTTTGTGTATTTGTCTCATTGTGAGATAGCTTTTATTCTAAGAATGTGACCTGTGTATGAATACTTAATTTGGATTTTTGAGGGAGGATTGTCTTTCTTTGCCATTGTCTGTACAACTCTTTTAATAAATGCTTATTTATAAAATAAATATATGGCTAGTGAGGTTGGTGTTTGTTTCTGAGAAACAGAGTATATTTTTTATTTACAGGTTCCCAGTTTTTTCACAGATGCTGAAAGAAGGTCAGTGATTGATGCCGCTCAGATTGCTGGCCTTAACTGTTTACGTCTTATAAATGATACAACAGCAGGTAAGTTTCAACAATTCCTGTGTATTCATGTGATTTCTGTGAACCAACACTCCATTTCAGTGCATCAAGCAGAATATTTTTATGTTAAATGTAACAAATTTATTTATTTAGATTACCTTTTGTGGAGTACAGACTTGGTTAAATGACACAAAACAATATGGACAAAATGTGTAAACTTTGTATACATATGTGATCATGGTTTCGCTCTTGTTTTTTTTAGCTTGTATAAATTCTAGTTTGTACCAGGGTTTGATTTAAAAAAAAAAAAAAAAAAAAAAAAAAAAGGCTATATACAGCAAACACTCAAAATGAAAGAGCAGATTTCAAAAAAAATTTTCAAACAAACTATATAAGACAGAAACACATTCCACACATCACTGGATAGAGGAAAGCTCAAAGTTTAAAATCCCGCATAAAAGTACCAATGAATGCCACCAAGCGCTGTTTCTCATTTATAGTAAAATGGCGATAACACCACAAGAAAAATCATTTTGTGTGCTGCAATTTGTGAATTGCGAGTCCATTGTTCAAGTGCAACGTGAATTCCGCTGATATTTCAACAAATGGCTGCCTAGTTATAAGCAAATTTACAAGTGGCGTAAAAAAATTGTAGAAGAAGGTTGCATATGCAAACGTTAAAGCACTGGTCGTCCACCCAAGTCAGATGAAAATGTCGAGCCTATCCGAGGTGTGTTTGAACGGAGCCCTAGGAAATCCACATCACGGGCAAGCGTTGAACTTGGAATTCCTCAAACAACAGTATGGTGTGTTCTTAGACAGCGTTCTGCATATGAAGCCTTACAAGATGCAATTAGTGCAGGCATTGCATCCTGACTACCATGAAAAAGATTTGAATTTTGCACTACAGTTCTGAAGGGTATGGAAGAGGACAATTTTCCTGAAGGACTAATTTTTTAAATGAATCAACTTTCTGTCTCTCTGGCAAGGTTAAATGCCACAATGTTAGAATTTGGGGGTATGAAAATCCTTGCATAGTCATTGATCATGAAAGAGAATCACCAAAGGTAAATGTGTTTTGTGCCATTTCTGTAAGAAAAGTTTATGGACCTTTCTTTTTTGCGGAGCAAACTGTAACTGGATTTTCATACCTGGACATGCTACAGAACTGGTTGTTTCCCCAACTTCAAGAAGATTCAAATTACTTCATTTTTATGCAAGATGGTGCCCTGCCTCATTTCCATTTGGAGGTCCAGCGTTACCTGAACAACACCATTCTAGGACGATGGATTAGAAGAGGTGGACAACAAGATCTTGCTCATAGTCTGTGGCCTCCCAGGTCTCCAGACCTTACCCCTCTGCGGTTTTTATCTATGGGGGTACATTAAAGAGTGTTTGTTCCACCTATGCCCCCTAATATTCAAGATTTGCGACATCGAATTGAGGAAGCTTTGAATTCAGTAACTAGGGACCAGTTGACTTGTGTGTGGCAAGAAATGTTCTAACGTTTTGATGTTTGTTGTGCTGCACATGGTGGTCATGTTGAGGGCATGCAACCTCAAGGACCATAGGACCAAACTATGAAGTTTCCTCTCTAGCCAGTGATGTGCGGAATGTGTTTCTGTCTTACGCAGTTTGTTTGAAATAATAACATAAAAAATGATCTTTGATCTTTGAATTGCCCTGTACTTCAGGAACATCACAAGGATTTAAATTCTGTCAATGCCATAGCTTTATGTGGCTCCACGGTATTTTACAGGTAGCAAAGGATTTGGGATTGATACATTAAAAATATGCATTACCTTCTATTGTATATTTTATCATTAGTTTCTCTATTGTCATCTATTGTTTAATGTATGATATTTTTGCATGGTTGCAGTGGCTCTTGCTTATGGAATATATAAACAAGATCTCCCAGCCCCAGAGGAGAAGCCCAGGAATGTTGTGTTTATTGACATGGGACATTCTGCATTTCAAGTTTCAATTTCTTCATTTAATAAAGGAAAACTAAAGGTATGTGAAGGATGTTTTCTTATAAAAATACTCCTTTAATACTAGAATTACCAGAGCCTACAAAAAACTAGTAGATCTGGCCCACCTTAAATCCGTTCACACCTCTCTGCCAGCGTCCTTTGTCCTCTAAATGTGCCGATAAAGACAAGCTGCAAGCAGCCAGCTATTCCATCCCCCCACTGACTTAGAACATGCATGTACTTCTCCCAGCTCATGCCTTGATTGATTATCTGGGGGTGAAGTGGAGTTTTAGAGTGGAAATAATAGATCATTACTTGGAACACACGCATTTCATGTGTGTTTCGTTTCTACAGTAATCTGTGTAAACACATTTGTAAAACAGAAACATTTTTCATATTATAGTAGTAAATGACAAAATGTAGGCATAAACTATATAATGCACTGAATAAGCTCCTGATCCGACTCTTAAGTAACAGAGCCAGCATAGAGACAATATATGTGAAAACATCATCACACTAATGCAATATCATTTGAAAACGAACAGCGTCAGATCGGGTTTGAATATACGCCCGATCTGATGCTGTTTGTTTTCAGATAATATTGCATGTACTGTGCGTTGATCCTGCTGCACTGAATAAGCTCATGCCTTCTTTAACAGTGGCAGCGTATATTCAAACCTGATCTGATGCTGTTCGTTTTCAAATAATATTGCATGTACTCTGCGTTGATCCTGCTGCACTGAATAAGCTCACGCCTTCTGTAACGGCGCCAGCGTGTATTCAAAACTGATCTGATGCTGTTTGTTTTCAAATAATATTGCATTAGTGCGAAAACAGAAGCCCTCCCGCAAGAAACGTCCACTCACATATAAGAACAACGCAGCTACACCTGGTGGGGAGGGCTTCTGTTTTCTCCGATCTGAGTTCACCTCTGTTATAGCGCGTCTTTATTTGAAAACGGTGTCAGATCAGAAGGGGGGCTGGTGGTGTCTGGAAGCTTGAACAGCTGCTGTATGCTACAACATGCTGGCGGTGATCAACGCACATTTTAAAAAAAGAAAAGAGACAAATATATGTGACGTTTTGAAGAAATCATTTTATGACACGATTTACCTTTATTTATTTACTTACTTCCTATAGTCACAAGTAGTGTGCAGAGGGTATGCTCAAAATTGTGTGTAATGCCACGAAAAGTGCCTGCTGACACTTTAGTGTGCAAGCAATGGTATGTGCATTCTTGCTCCGATGTAGAAGGGAGCTGAGTTTACCTCTGTTACATCGCGTCTATGTGAAAACAGCAGTATCAGATGCGGGGGTGGGGTGTGTTTGGGCTCGTGAACATGGCTGAGATAATAAAACTGATTAAAAAAAAAAAAAGCAAAGCTAACCTTCACAAGTATCATAAATTACACCGGCTCTTACAGACTGAAATTAAATGTATGTTTTTATTCTAAAATAGTAAGACTAAGAGCAGTTTACTTCTCAAAACGGAGAGGTGCAGGATCGAACCTGCGACCTTTTGATTCCCAGTCGGCAGCTGAGTCTATTGCGCCACGGAGGCAGTCATAATAAATAAGTGTCAATGTCGCATGTTAAGGCGGCTTTTTGTTTCTTCAGTTATATTTTTGAATAAAAGCGCAATTGTTGTGTTAGATTTGTACCTTCTGTGAAAATATTTCTTTTGATATTTGGACTTCAGGCTTTATACATTATATAGTTTATGCCTACATTTTGTCATCTACTAGTAGAATATAAAAAACGTTTCTGTTTTAACAATATGTTTACACAGATTACTGTAGAAACGGAACAGACATGAAATGCGTGTGTTCCAAACAACGATCTATTATTTCCACTCTAAAACTCCACTTCACTCCCAGAAAATCAATCAAGGCATGAGCTGGGAGAAGTTTGTGCATGTTCTAAGTCGGTGGGGGGGATGGAATAGCCGGCTGCTTTGCAGCCTGATTTTTATCAGCACATTTAGATGATAAAAGACGCTGGTGGAGAGCTGTGAACGATTTTAAGAAGCGATTTAAGGTGGGACGGATTTACGAGTTTTTTCGTAGGCTCTGGTAATTCTAGTGTTAAAGGACAAAAGACGCTGTCGGAGAGGTGAGAAGCATTTTAAGGTGGGACGGATCTACGAGTTTTTTTCGTAGGCTCTGATAATTCTAGTGTTAAAAGAATCAATCGTTTGTTATAGCTAACTGGAATTCTGCCATGAATATCCTAGTCAACGTTTTCTATTTAAAGAACTAAGTTATCATAAAAACCCTTTATGTATGCTGTTAAATAAAGACTAATGTACTGAATACACAGAATCTTCCATATTTTGAAGCTGTGTCCATGAAGTACAGAGGAGGCTACACAGGGTCTATACCAGCTAAAATGATGAATGTCTCACCTTTTCAGTGCTTAATGCCACCAGGGAGCTCACATTGCTTCTTTCTGAAAACAGTTTGGTTTGGGTGAGGAGCACTAAACAAACAAGGATCAGCAAGTATTTAAAGCAATTCATTTATTCCAGAGGTACTACATTTGTGTACATTATACTGTTAAACTTTTGACATATTTGTCACAGCTAAGATAGATTAGCCATTTCCCATATGGATCTAAAACCAGTAAAAACCTGATTCAAATGTCAGAGTTTCCATTACATTTTTTCTTTGTTTTGTTTTTAACTGTGTTAAATAGGCTGGTTTTAATCACTTTTTGTACATTTGCAGACTCAGTTTTTCTCAGTATGCTATAAGTATCTATTGTTCAGAAGTAACATTGTAAATATTAATGCCATTAAATTGATTTTTAGTGCATAAACAGTACAGAATCTTTGTTAATAATGGTTAATGTTCAAAGAAACAAGGTTTTGAGAGATGTCTTATTGAACATTTTTGGCATTTTGTCATCCTACATTTGTCCTGCAGTCTCAATTCTGATTCCCACCTGCATGAAAATGAAAAGTTCTATGCCCTCAACTTTTGCCACATCCTGCAGGATTTCTGTTCTAGTGTATACCACTTTCTTCATATATTTTAAACCTTGCTAATTACGTGTTCGTCCATCAGTTTTAACACTAGAATTACCAGAGCCATCGAAAAAACTCATAAATCCGACCCACCTTAAATCCCTTTGCACATCTCCGTCAGCTTGTCGATAAGCCCAAGCAACCTGCCATACCATCCCCCCACCACCTCAGAACGGGCAAAAAGTTCTCTCAGTTCCTGCCTTGATTTAGTAATAAATAACAAAATGTAGACATGAACTGTATAATGTGTGAAGGCTGATGGCCAAATATCAAATAAACACTTGCACAAAAGATGCAAGTACAATACGCTAGCTTCCGTGGAGTAGAGGTAAGACCCACTGACTTATAATCCAGAGGTCGTGAGCTTTGAAACCGGCTCCCCGGCAAATTTACCGTTTTGAGTAGTGAGCTGCTCTTATTGTTAATATTATATACAGTAAAAACATACATTTGATTTGTGTCTGTAACAGCCGGTGTAAATTTGTAGTAGATAGATAGATAGATACTTTATTAATCCCAAGGAGAAATTCACAATAAATGGTAAATAAGGAACCACACCGGCATGAGCATTTCTTCTCAGTGCTTTAAGTTGACTACTTGAATAGGCGAGTCTCGGAGTGTAAAAATCCATGTCAAGTAGTAAAAATATTAAGAAGTGTCCAGGGAGCGATTCCACATAAAAGAAAGTGGTAGAAGTGATCAGTGAATTAAGAAAAAAAAAATAGAAAAAAAGGTAAAAAAGATAGTCATACACGGAGCTGCTGGAAAGGCTGCTGGAAAGGCTGCCACTCGGATGCGGCGTCGGAAATAGATCAAATAGTACTTGTAAAAGTTAGAGTAATTTTTTTTTTTCACTTTTATTCTCTCAGTCACGATCACGATACAACACCCG
>JANRMT010062808.1:7002572-7028566 GCA_026402145.1 Polypterus bichir lapradei
TAAAACCAAGCACACCATTGTTTTTCTTGTGAAATTCCCAATAAGTTTGATGTGTCACATGACCCTCTTCCTATTGAAAAAACAAAAGTTGGATCCAAAATGGCCGACTTCAAAATGGCCACCATGGTCACCACCCATCTTGAAAAGTTTCCCCCCTCACATATACTAATGTGCCACAAACAGGAAGTTAATATCACCAACCATTCCCATTTTATTAAGGTGTATCCATATAAATGGCCCACCCTGTAGATTGCTGATCTGTGCATTACTAATATAGAGGTGTTATTTTAGGTTTCAGTACCTTTTATCTTTTTTATTAATCTCATTTTGGCCTGTGGTGAAATTTTAGGAAAACAGGCAGTTCTTGACAGGGCCAGCATCCTTTTAAATGCCCTTCACTCATACTTTTTGGGTAACAGTGGATTGATGGAGTGTTTTTTTTTTTTTTTTTTAATGATGTTATAATCTTGTACATGTCAGTGAGCGTCCACTTTCTTTTTCTCAATTCTGCTTTGTATTTCCTTAGCTTGAGACATGATGCTAGAATCTTACAAAAAGTAACTGATCAACTTTCTTGCAGTTACTTTTGTTTGCGTTTCTCAAATACATTATTCCATATCTTCAGTTTAACTGGTTAGCTTGATTAATTAGCTAACTCTGTGTCATTGACACATACGGTTTTCTTTAACTTGATATCAGCCTTTACACTTGTACAATTTCTGTTCACTAAATGTATCATTTTGCTGCATGGACATTCAAAAAGATTCCAGTTGGTCAATAATTATACTTTATGTCAATCAGGAAAAGACAAATTCTGATTAAATTTTTATTTTGTGATTAAAAGCAAACATCTCAAATTGTTTTAAACATAAACCTTCAATCATGAATGTATTTCCACAAGTCCTAAGTGTTGATTATGGAAGGATTACATTTTAAAATATATATCACAAGTGAAATCAAAAACCTATGCATAATGAATATTTTAAAAATATAATATTAATAATAAACTCAAATTGTCATGCATTTTTTGTAGGTCCACATTTGAAGACCTTTGTGCACACCATCTAGCCAGGATAGAAGCACCTTTAAAAGCTGTAATGGAGCAAGCAAGTAAGTAAAAGCAAATAACTACATCAAATTTTTAAGGATAGAGTCAGTATTTTAGGACATTCATCCATATGTCCTCTTCTTGAATGGTTCTCAGTCCGGTGTTAATTTCAACATGGGGAGTCAGATCCTATCCTGGCAGACTAGAATGTAAAATAGGATCCAAATTTGGATGGGATACAGATTTTTCTATAACTGAAGCAAAGGTATTTTAAAGTTTTACTTTTTGCTGGTTAATTTAAATTTGCACAAACGTCAGACTTTTGTCACCCAGGAACAAAGTTCAACACAAAGTTGTGTGATGGTGCGGGTTGGCTCGACACTACCAATCTCTTCCAGGAGCCTCTTGAACCTGCCACTGCTGATAATGTTTATCAAGGGATGAGCCGGGCAAATGAGGATACTCGCATATAGCAAGGGGTAGGTGCAAAGGTGAAGTAGTGTTTTTATTAAAACAATCCAAACAATCAATGGCCAAATAAATAGAGCAGTGCTCCTTCCATAAATAAATAATAATCCATAAAAATGAACAGTGTCCATGTGGAGGTTAAAAACAAGTGCAATAAATAAATCCTTAAAATCGAGTTTAAAAACTCCCAAGGCAAGAAAACTGTCCTTTTAAAACTGAGTCCCTAGTACTGCCTTTTGAAAGCGACATTTTCTCTGCTTGCAAGGTCTTGTGACAGTGGAGACGTCCATCTGACCAACACAGCCATCCTGGCTTCCAGCAGGGCTCCCAAACCAGACCACAGCTTGTGAAGGCTCGGGTCTCTGTGGCCTTCCATGGCTCTCTGTCACTCACTCAGTCATGACTCTGGCCTCTCGTTCCCTTCAGTGAGATTTTTAGCCTCTCATCTAGTGTTTTGCCTTTTTAAACCCGCTTCTGGAATCAGGAATGACACTTGTTTCGCTACAGGAATACTACTATAACCCCTTGTGATCTCTCATACTCCTTTATTGAGTAGTAAGTAGTAAGCATTTAAGGCCAAGACTCCATCAAAGTTCCCTAACTGTTGATGTTCACAGGATTATATAATTTAGGATATTGTTTAGCATAGCTGCACACTGTATTCTGTGTGACATGCTTCAAAAATCGTTCACAGCAGTACAGACACATAGTGTTGCCCTGGTGGTTTAAAAACAGCAAGTGCATCTTGAAATGTGGTGCTGCCCTGCACATAGAGGTGGTGCAGATAGAAATATGAGATGACTCAGTGAGGCTGACAGGGAAGAGAGTTACGTGCAATTGAAAGATCAGGGTAGCTTCTCCTCATTAGTTGCACTGGTAGTCGATGCCTGCATCACCTAGGATAAATAGAGCAGGGAAACCAAAGGAAAGAGGTCAGATTTGTAGATGAGTGTTTGGGATAGCTGCATTGAGGTCAGTTCCAGTAGGAAGTTTTCTTGGGCATAATGAACCGTCGAACCTTGAGACATTATGGAGGCAGGGGAGACGGACGAACCAGATTGTGCTCTGTGGGTACCTATCTAAGGAGGCAGAGTGGGCACTCTGCGCACCTATAGGATGTTGCAGTGAGAGAGCTTAGAGGTGCTTGTATGAACAAATTTCATCTTAAATTCCTTGGCATTGATTGTATAAAAATTGCTATGTAGACTCAGATGTCTAAAATACAAAAATGATGTGAAAACGTTCCTTATATTCATAAAATGCATCCCTGGATTTAGGGTAAGCGGACCACTACCCCACATCTCCGAGACAGATAATGATGTTATGTAAAACTAAATTTACTAATAAACTTGACTCAGTAATTTTACATATTAATAAAATGTTTTATAATAATCTCAATTTAGTTATCATACCTTTACTCATGACTACACATGTACAGAATACATTTTTCAGTTCCACCTTTGGGCTTGGTGGCTATAGCATGCTTAAAGTGACTCATTGGTTGGTTTTCTTTTGTGTCTCAATTTAAAGGATGCTTGAACTTGCACATCTTTCTGTTTTGGAATAATTACCTTCAATTATATGAATCACGTTGGTTACTTGTGTATGGTATGACTTTCAGTGTTGAGTATTTGAACCAACTTAGTATGTTTCTCCTCGGCATAATACCTATTACATGTCTGAACTCAGCATTAATCTTCCTCTCACTCTGTGGCACTCCACTCATCCACCTCACTAGTTTTTATCACTTGATATAAAAAAGAATGAGTCTCACCCCACAGGTTGCAGAGGACTACAGGGAGCAAAGGAAAAGGTTTTGGGTGCCAACATTCAAATATGAGAAAACTTAGACAGTAACTCTTAAACCAGTTATGATCATGAAGATGATAAATTATGATTTACAATTGATTATTGTTAAATGCTATGGCGTTTGCAAGCTTCCCAAATGACCAAATAGTCGTCCCTCATTTTAGTCATTTTACATATTCATAATAGCAGCAGCAATGTCATTAAAGAAATTAAAGATCTTTTTGGAGGTACTAACTTAAGTAATGCTTGAGAAACATTAAACTTGTTTAGGCTTTCAAAGAAACCGTTTCTTGTTCTATATACTTCAGTGTGCAAATATGATAAAAAATGTTACTCAAATTCTCAGGAGTGATATAATCTTCAGTGTGCCTATCAGAATCTGTAGACTCTTAACAACATACTGCTATAAAATGTCAATGCCAATTTCGTTGTGCATTGTGCATTCTTTTTCAGAACTTATTGGAATAGTAACACTTCCCATTCTTTATAAAATATTTGTAATAATTTAATGTGACCATTTCACTAGACATTTGAAAACCAAATGGCTTATTATAGGTGTGTGAATGTGCAGGGCATTTTTTGGCTTGTTTTTGGTGCAGCTGCACTACAATGAGTTTTACAACAATGAAAAGCAGTGCAGTGTGTATGAGGGGCAAACCTGTCTTGCCTCCAGTAATGCTACCAATAACATTTTACATTCAGTTGTGTCTTTAGTCCTCTTGAGCAGAGATTGAAAAATACCACATATACAGTGGTGTGAAAAACTATTTGCCCCCTTCCTGATTTCTTATTCTTTTGCATGTTTGTCACACAAAATGTTTCTGATCATCAAACATATTTAACCATTAGTCAAATATAACACAAGTAAACACAAAATGCAGTTTTTAAATGATGGTTTTTATTATTTAGGGAGAAAAAAAAATCCAAACCTACATGGCCCTGTGTGAAAAAGTAATTGCCCCCTGAACCTAATAACTGGTTGGGCCACCCTTAGCAACAATAACTGCAATCAAGAGTTTGCGATAACTTGCAATGAGTCTTTTACAGCGCTCTGGAGGAATTTTGGCCCACTCATCTTTGCAGAATTGTTGTAATTCAGCTTTATTTGAGGGTTTTCTAGCATGAACCGCCTTTTTAAGGTCATGCCATAGTAGGGCTGGGCGATTAATCGAAAAGTAATCGAAATCGACATTCAGAACCTATAATCGATCAAATTTTTCCAGTTCGATTATTTCGATTACTTTCCCTTTAAAAACACTACCCCGCTCCGTTACGTTATTCCGCCGACATGTCGAGCATGGAGAGCTTAAACACTGACACAACTGAGCAACAAGAGCAGCTTGTACCAAAGAAAAACGCAGTCTCCGTCATTTGGACACATTTTGGCTTCAGTAAGAATGACATCGAACAAAATGAAGTCAGATGTAGACACTGTAGAAAAACAGTTTCGACGCCCAAAGGTAACACCACCAATTTGTTTCAACACTTGAAGCACAATCACGTCACTGAATATGAACAGTGCATGGCTCAAAAAAAACAAAAAGACTGACAAGCGCCCAGCAACAAGTGCCTCCGCAAAGCAGATGTCAATAACACAAGCGTTCACAAATGCCACACAGTATGAGAAGAGTTCAAGAAGATGGAAAGAAATAACTGACGCTATTTGTTATTACATCGCAAAGGATATGACTCCCTTGGCTACAGTGGAGCGAAGCGGGTTTAAACACCATGTTAAAACTCTCGACAGAAGATACACTGTGCCATCGCGATCACATTTTTCTAAAACTGCGCTGCCAGACATGTACAAGACATGTTGTAAAAATGTAGCTGCTGAACTGAAAAATGTTCAACACTTTGCAGCCACATCTGATCTCTGGTCAAGTAGGACGATGGACCCATTCTTGAGACTTACTTTGCACTACATTGACGACGATTGGAAGCTGCGCCAGAGATGCTTTGAGACGGCATATTTTCCAGCCGATCACACGGCAGATATAATTGCGCAAGGTCTGAAAGATATGCTTTCTGAATGGGACCTCGCGGAAGAAAAACTTTCAGCCATTACAACAGACAACGGTGCAGAGATGATTAGCTATTTGGTGTCCCCCATGCTGGATAGTGAGGCAAATCCACTGGACTGGTGGAGGAAGCATCATGTACACTTTCCCACTCTAAGTAAGGTGGCAAAAAAGTATCTCAGCATACCAGCTACTAGCTCCCCATCAGAGCGGGTTTTCAGTTCGGGCGGAATCATTGTTACATGCCTCAGGTCCTGCCTGAAACCTGAAAAGGTTAACATGCTCGTGTTTCTTAGTAAGAACTTCCGAGTAAATTAATGTTCATATAGTGACATGACAAGATCGCTAAGATCACCTCATGCAACAGTGTTTAGAGAGTTCTATTTTTATTACAACAATCTGTTGTTTACATTGATACATTGCACATTAAAATATTTGTTTAGAGAAGATGCAAGAAATGCACTGTTTAAAATATTATTTACAGGATATATTAGTTATTTTATTTAGAAGAGATACTGCTTATTTTCTACTTTTAATAAGAAAAACATTGAAAATAATTTATTTTGTTTCCAAAAGTACAAGTTATTTATTTTTACTTTTTTTATAAGAACAAAGTGACTGTTCGTTTTAGGCAGTGTGTGCTTTAATTTCAGTTGTTCAACATTGATGTTCAATAAATAATCACAGATAGCAGTGTGTTTCCTTCAATTAGTTTAAAATCAAGTAATGCACCCTTCATTCAAAACCTCTCACATGTAATATGTGAGCATATTTACTGTACAAAACTTGTCAGTGAACTATGAGGGCAAAAAAATAAAAAAAATAAATAAAATAATCGTTCATTAATCGTAATTGAGTTAAAATGTTCAATTAATCGAGATTTTGATTTTTGGCCAAATCGCCCAGCCCTATGCCATAGCATCTCAATTGGATTCAGGTCAGGACTTTGACTAGGCCACTCCAAAGTCTTCATTTTGTTTTTCTTCAGCCATTCAGAGGTGGATTTGCTGGTGTGTTTTGGGTCATTGTCCTGTTGCAGCACCCAAGATCGCTTCAGCTTGAGTTGACGAACAGATGGCCGGACATTCTCCTTCAGGATTTTTTGGTAGACAGTAGAATTCATGGTTCCATCTATCACAGCAAGCCTTCCAGGTCCTGAAGCAGCAAAACAACCCCAGACTATCACACTACCACCACCATATTTTACTGTTGGTATGATGTTCTTTTTCTGAAATGCTGTGTTCCTTTTACGCCAGATGTTACGGGACATTTGCCTTCCAAAAAGTTCAACTTTTGTCTCATCAGTCCACAAGGTATTTTCCCAAAAGTCTTGGCAATCATTGAGATGTTTCTTAGCAAAACTGAGACGAGCCCTAATGTTCTTTTTGCTTAACAGTGGTTTGCGTCTTGGAAATCTGCCATGCAGGCTGTTTTTGCCCAGTCTCTTTCTTATGGTGGAGTCGTGAACACTGACCTTAATTGAGGCAAGTGAGGCCTGCAGTTCTTTAGACGTTGTCCTGGGGTCTTTTGTGACCTCTCTGATGAGTCTTCTCTGCGCTCTTGGGGTAATTTTGGTCAGCCGGCCACTCCTGGGAAGGTTCACCACTGTTCCATGTTTTGCCATTTGTGGATAATGGCTCTCACTGTGATTTGCTGGAGTCCCAAAGCTTTAGAAATGGCTTTATAACCTTTACCAGACTGATAGATCTCAATTACTTCTGTTCTCATTTGTTCCTGAATTTCTTTGGATCTTGGCATGATGTCTAGCTTTTGAGGTGCTTTTGGTCTACTTCTCTGTGTCAGGCAGCTCCTATTTAAGTGATTTCTTGATTGAAACAGGTGTGGCAGTAATCAGGCCTGGGGGTGGCTACGGAAATTGAACTCAGGTGTGATACACCACAGTTAGGTTATTTTTTAACAAGGGGGCAATTACTTTTTCACACAGGGCCATGTAGGTTTGGATTTTTTTTCTCCCTAAATAATAAAAACCATCATTTAAAAACTGCATTTTGTGTTTACTTGTGTTATATTTGACTAATGGTTACATGTGTTTGATGATCAGAAACATTTTGTGTGACAAACATGCAAAAGAATAAGAAATCAGGAAGGGGGCAAATAGTTTTTCACACCACTGTATAAAATGGGCACTTATTTTCCTTAAAACCCCTGCATCCTGAGGCTGTCAGAGATATGCAAATAATATTCTAGCAGCATTTACTGTAGTATGATTTATAGCAGGTATTTTCAGTGGCTGCTTTCTGTGTAGCACTGGGTGCACCACTTTTAAGTAAACAATAGTGCAGCCGGGTATCTGGCACTTCTAACACATATTAAATTAATTTATTTGCATAACAATTTTACTGTATAACATCATGTGCTGTGAAAGAATATACAGGGTGCCCACAAAAACACTCCTTGAATTTAAATGGTTACAAAATCAAAATTTATTGGAATATTCTTTCACTTTTGAGGCTACAGTTTCATCAACTCATAAAGTTTTATATGTTATCTGTTGATTACATACATACACTCGCTATGTGCCCCACCTGTTACTCAGCAAACATTGATGCGATAATCGAGCTTGGATCAGACTCTCCGAAGCATATCCGGTGTGATCGTGTTTATAGCTTCAGTGATGCATTCCTGCAGATCATCCATAGTTGCGGGTAGTGGCGGTACTTACTCTGTCTTTCACATACCCCCAAAGAAACAAAATGGACTTGTTAGTAGGCAGATTCACATGAAATTTGCGTCTGAAAGCACGCTGCACAGTCACAATACTTTTTGTTGTATGAAATTCCAACATACACCAGCAGTGTTGCTGTTGAGTGAGCGCCGTCTTGAATTTCATGGTCCACTAGCTGTATAAGGAGTGCACAGAAGAATCTGCGGGGAAAAGAAGAAATGTTTTGAGTTAACGTATTTGCTGTCATCTTATTTATAAACATATTCCAATAAGTTTTTGATTTTGTAACCATTTAAAATCAAGGAGTGTTTTTGTGGGCACCTTGTATATACTGTACTGTATACACACAAACACACATTTTGTTAGTCATAACAATTCTTGATGCTTTCTTCCACAGTACTAGTCTATAGTAGCTAGTAAAAACTGCAAATGCTTGTGTTGTTTAATATGCAGATGTCTTTTTAGAATTAAAAACACTAAAGGAGTATGTAATAGATTAGAATTTCGTCTCTAGGCTGCCAATCCACAGGCCAATAGAAACAGAACTTTTTTTAATTTGTAAATTTAGTAAAACTTTGTGAGAGTGTTTTTTAAAAATTATAGGGTAGTTTCAAAATGTAATCTGCATGATGTATTTTCTGGCTAGATTTATCACAGAGCTAAGAGTATTTGTTTCTGTTTACTTTAGTGAAAGAGACTTACTGTCAGAATGCCATTGAAGTAAGGCTGATGTGGCAATTTTCAAAAGCTTTCACTACTTGTGTGCTACTGTTACAGTACACGAAGACAGCCTTTATTTCAAGGTTCTTAGGGTCAGTATTGTCATATTT
This sequence comes from Polypterus bichir lapradei, assembly GCA_026402145.1. Classification (NCBI taxonomy): domain Eukaryota; kingdom Metazoa; phylum Chordata; class Cladistia; order Polypteriformes; family Polypteridae; genus Polypterus; species Polypterus bichir. The sequence goes on from JANRMT010062808.1 coordinate 7,011,432, forward strand.
GCACTCATTTTTGAGATTCATTAATTATTCTTTATTCTGCTTTGTGTTTGTATTTCTTTTGTTAATTACATAATGTGTGTAAAGTCAGAATGTTAAAAATAGTAAATAGTAAAATAGTCATTATAGAGTGTCATTTGAAGTGTGTTGGCAGAAAGGCATTTTACAGTTCTTACAAGGAGGAGTTTATTCAGTGACATGCTTTATCATTGCAAATCAGTTGTTGCCACAGTGCTGTGAGAACTTTATTTAAAATTATACAGTACCTGTGCTGCAACAGTTTGCATTTTTAGTTCTCTTGAATATGTATCTGTTTATTTCATTATATTAAAATTTCACATAAGAATGACTTAATGATTGCAAGACATTACAAAATTGCTAATAAAATGGAAGATACCTTAACCAATATTTTTCAAGTAAATTTCAGACCTATTATTGTGAGTGTAGATATATGTGCAAGTGAATTGTAGGGTGGACTTCCCCCAAGCCCAGCACTGATTCCTGCCTTATCCCCATTGTTTCTAAGATGGAGGCGCCAGGCCCTGTGACCTTGAAATGGATTAAGTGCGTTTTAGAGAGTTATTTTCTTTAACATTGCTCTGACACATGGCCCATAAAGATAAATATCTGTATCGTTGCACATTGCTTTATTTATTATGATTTTCAAAGCTACTTGTATCATAGTATTATTCACACAAGTTGTTTTTTTTTTTCTCTCTATCTCCTGGATCTGTGGTATTTCTTTTTAGGTAGTTCCCTAAACTTGAACTGTTACTGGCCCACAAATCTGCCTAATGTTTGGTAATTTGGTATTTTCGATTGTAAACTGGTGATATTTCATCCGGTTGTCAAGTTTTCTTTGTGTAATCAGATTCAACATAAATTCAGCTTTCCTGCAACATCCTTTGTAAATGACACTATATAACTTTTTTTAAATTGTTTGCAAACAAACAAGGATTTTTTTAATATTTTCATGATAGAAACAACAAGAACTGAAAGAATGAATGAAACCTGAATGAAAACCAAAATGTTTTACCATCTTTTTTTATAAGTGTATGCCCATCTTTTCCATTCCCCACATGGATTTTTTTCATTTATTTTTCCCCCAGGACATATCTTTACTGTATATTTAAGTAGTGATAGCTTGCAGTATAATTAAATTGTTTAGTGTATGTCCCTAGGTTGAGTATATATTTAGGTTTCTGTTCAAGTCAGACACAATGCAAAATAACATATTACTGTATCAACATTACTATAAATTTGATAGGGAACTTCCTGTAGTACTGTACCTTGCAGGTAGATTAGAACACAGGCAGAGCTGGTGATGTATATCATCACTGTACATCACAGACATGTATTCCATTTATTCAAAGGCACAACGAAGAATGGTCACTCACCAAGCAGAACACAATACCAAACCCCACCCTCATTACCAGAACAATCACAAAGCACAGCAGTTCATAAAACATAAGAGGGCAAAAAGTAACCAACTAATTAGGTAAAGACTGATAAACTTACATAAAAACAGCTTATATATTATCTATGTCTCAGTCTCTAGCTCTTGCCAAGAAAACAATGATGGAAAAGATTTTTTTTTTCTGCAGTGATTACAAAAAACTCCTTCCAATAAATTTGTCTGAAGAAAGATTTAGGCACGCTGGCTTGGTACACCTTGGACTCATCTCAGATCAATTCCAGCATGAGTTACTTGCATATGGGCAGCTAGAAAAAAAGAAGTGTACTACCTCTTTCTTGATAGGCAAAAAAAAAAAAGCGAATGAAAAAAAGCTACATGTATGTGAAATTTGAACTGTCTTTGTATATGCAGTCTGTTTATATAAGCCCATCTGTAATCAATAAAGCTTATGGATATGTTAACAACCAAATGTGATATGTGTTGCCAATGGAGATCATCTTGTTTATGACACAGCGCATAGACAAATGTTGCTTGTGTTTTTTGCTTGTACTTGGAACCATCCTGGTTCACCATTTACACATGAAAATTGACAGATGTTCATACCTACAAGAAATCCATAAAACCAGAATAAATGTGTGGATAAGTAAAACATTCCATTGTCAAGGGTTTATCAAATATGGCAGCTATGTCAATGCTAGTGTGCTTGGTCAGAAATTGCACATTAATGTCATTTTTTAGGATAAACAAGTGCATCAGTAAGTTTTTTTTCAGTCTTTGCCAATTGAATTTTTGTTCATTTATATAAGTTGACTTTTTTCCTTCTTGTGATTCAGAGCTCACTCGTGATGATGTTTATGCCGTTGAAGTGATTGGAGGTGCTACCCGAATGCCAGCAGTAAAAGAAAGGCTCCTTAAGTTTTTCGGAAAAGAAATTAGCACCACACTGAATGGAGATGAAGCTGTAGCACGAGGATGTGCCTTACAGGTATTGCATATTTGTTTTCTTCAAATTTGTTTTCTTCAAAATAATAGGTTTGTGCATTTTATTATTGCAACAGTTGTCTTTATTTTGAAAAGTATTGCCAAAGTATTTTGTCTCAAGTAGTTTTTAGCATGTTTAAATTCATTGGAATATTGATGTGCTCTCGGCCAAAGTTATGACTGATCTTTTTAAAAAAAAAAAAAGACTGATCTTTTTCACTGTGAAACCAGAACTGTTGATAAGGTTCCATTTAAGGATAACAGTTTTGACTAACTTTAATAAATAACAGTTTAAATGTGATTTATTCAATAATCTTTTTGAAGCTGTAAACCAGTGTATATTATTAATTATGGGTAGTTGTCGACTTAAACCATGTTCGGTTCTGATGGACCAGTTGAAAGTCGATCTGGATGCAAGACAGATTGATACATGTTTTCAAACATGTATATTAATGTATAATAAGTCCCTTAAGTCATATTTTTTATTTTATATCCTTTTTATCATCATTCTTAGCACATTGTGTAGATGTTCCATCTTTTTTTTTTTTTTGTAAATTTTTTTATTTTTGTTTTGCTATTACTGTTGCTCACATGGGTGCCAAACAGCTTCACGAATACTTCTGTTTGTGTTTTTATGTTACCAGTGTGAGCCTGTCTGCGTGTTAATTGTGTTAACTCTGAGAGAAGGAATTGTACCAGTGAGTTTGTGCACTCATATGTTTTCTGTTTTAATGTTTCAGCTTGTTATTAATAAACATTAACAGGTAAAGGAGTTCAGTGTGGTGTCATTACCCGTTTGTGGCGGCTCACATGAAGAGGTACATCGTGAGTCACACAACGCAGAAGCTTCAGAGTTTAACCAGATTCAAAGCCAGAGTGCATGCAGCATTACAGCATGTGCATAATAAATAAGTGGATAGGACTGGTGAGCTTTGTTGGGCTGAATGGCCTGTTCTCGTCTAGAGTGTTCTAATGTTCTAATGTACAGTGCGGTGAACAGTGGTTACAATTAGATATCTTAAAGTCGCATCCAATCGCATTCGCTTTCTTTCCTCCCTCATACTGCTTGATCACCTTCATTTTTGTGTTAGATCAATTGCCTCTTTTTCCTGTAATTGTAAGACAAATGTAATTGAATGTAGTAGAAACCACTGCAGATAATAAACAGATTGAGATGAGTGAGTCACGGCATACAGAGCTGGCGTGGCAAAAACTGTTGTTAGCCTGTGGGGCACAGTAGTGGTCGCATGTCGAATGGTCATAAGACACATGTCGTAAGTCAATGACTACCTGTATAGTAAAAAAAAATATATATATTTTTTTTTTCTTAGAGATTTTGTTACAGTTAAATCCTTTAGTGATGAATAATATTAGCCTGGATATTAAATTTGGACCTTAGTGGAATTTCACACTCAGTTTTGTAAGTGTGAATTAACATCTTTGTTTTTTCTTGTCAAAGATAATTATAATGTGGACTATGTTGAGAAGAAAGTAGTTTGTAAGCTGATGTGTATTTTTCATTAATGATTTGGTGAACTAAAGATCATGTGACATCAGAAATAACTTTTTTTTGCTTCTAGTAAACAAGGGAACAATTTCTTCCCAACTATATGCCTCCTTATTTTCCTTCTTATTGGTTGCTTCATGAAACCTTCTAGTCACGGACTGCGAAGAGATTACAGCTGTTTTCTCGGTATTGATTGAAATCTTGATATGTAATTCCCAGTATGAAAGTTGTACGATTACTTAAAAAGTGATCATATTGTATCATACAGGAAAGTTTAAACTTTAGAACATTTTATTTGCTTCATTGTGTATTTTGGAGAATCTTTTTAGCAATGACTGATCGACAGAAATATGTGATTGCAATGTACAGTTCCCTCTTCTCTAATCCCATAGTCTTCTAAAAAGCTACCTTTTGACCAAGATAATTACAAGAAACTTGCTAAGAACTGTGATATATACTTGGTACTGCATAATGTTTCCCCTTCTCTATGTATTTCTTTGGATACTTGTAAACCCTAATGCTTTTAAAATAACACTTCTTAGTCATTTAGTTGACTAAGGAAGGGAAGTATAAACACCTAGAATATTTGATGTGCAGTTCCTATCAGGTTTATGGCAGGTCCAGAAACGACTTAAACTTTTGGAGAAATACAACATTGTACTATCATACAATTCAAGACCACTGAATTAATCCATTATTTATCTTTTTTCTTTAATAGTGTGCAATTTTGTCACCAGCATTTAAAGTTAGAGAGTTTTCAATAACTGATGTGGTTCCTTTCCCAATAACCTTAAAGTGGAAATCATCTCTGGATGAAGGTGTTGGGTAAGAAAACAGTCTTTTTACTTTCATTATGCCTGATGTTCCAGTCTACTAGTACATAACCTGTGCTATGAATGTTGTGAATGGAATTCTTATTTTGCTGGTATAAGACCAATTTTAAAGAATGTATTCCATTTTATTCCAAGGCTGTCACAAAAATGATAATTTTAATATTTGAGTCAGCAGTGTGTTCATGTCAACATACACTACTTAGGTAGTATTATAAAATAATAAAGGCTTTGAAGTTTTGCAATATGTTTGCAACCTTTTAGTATGTAACACAAACAAAGCCTTTTTTAAAGGTCTTTTTATATATTAGTAAGCAACTTAATTCATACACTACAGAGAGTGTCAAGAAAAAGTTGCCATTTTTTAAAAATCTTTAGACTGCTGTAAAATAAAACATATGTTTTGGTCTGGTTATATAGCAATAAGTAACTAAACTTCATGTCACATTACACAACTATTCCAGCAATTTTAGAGTCAGATTTAGTAGTCATAGTGCTCTGTGATTAGCCACAATAAAATCAAACAGGTTTGATTTTGTTGTTATGTCATACGGCAGGCTGTTGTGTGTGCAAAAGTTAACAACCAATGATCAGTCGGTCAGAAGTACAATGCATATGGTCCTGTTGTCCACAACCTAACAGATGTGGTCTTGTCCATGTTTTATTTGAGTGTCAGTTTATTTATAGAGCACATTGAACACATCATCAGTAATGCTGTAGTCATATTGCTTTACAGTAAAACATACAATAAACAAAAAATATAATAAACTACAATAAAACACAATACAACCAGCAGAAAATTGAAACAAACAAATGACTAAAATGAGGGAACCATCAGTATCACTGAAGGGCACAGAAAGAGACGGAATTGAAATGCATCTTCAATCTAGTTTTAAACAGTACAACTGAAGGTGAATCCTTAGTGTAATTAGGTAATGAATTCCACAGACGAGGTGCAGCACACATAAAGGCCTTGTCCCCCTTAGTTTTACACCTAGTATGAGAGATGACAAGAGAAAACTGAATGGTAGATTTTTAGCTCTCTGGGTGACGGGTGCAAAACACACAATTTGGATCAATAGACAGGAGCATACCAATGCATTGATTTAAAAACCAGCAGCAAAATTTTAAAATAAATTCTGAAACTAACAGGCAGCCAAGGTAAGGAGGCCATTACAAAGGAAAGCACTGATAGCAGGTATTACTTAGTTCGCTTTTTTTTTTGTCTGCTTTTGCGCTGAGCATCAGTTCTTATTACATTCTGTTCTCTAATGACTGTTTCACAATACTTTAAAATTTCCTATTGCATCATGAGCAACTGGGAGGTTGTAACAGAGCTGTGTCATCCATTGGCCCCTGCGATTTCAAGTCATATAATCCAGTATCCTCAAGGCAAGAGACCCAAACTGCAGTGTGACATGTTCTCTGACTCAAAGTTGTGTAGGTGATGCCAGCCTAATTGATTGGTAGCCCCTTTCTAAAGTGAATGTGAGTGAAAGTTTAAAGAAAAAAAGTTTTTTTCTTGTGCTTATGTTAGGTCCTCTATAAATCTAAGAGGAAGTTGTGTTTGCAGGAGTAAAGTACAAACACAAAGAATTTTCCACAAGTAGAACAAAATAAATCAAAGAGACTGGAAATAATGTATCCAGAATGTTTTTTTTTTCTATTACTTAGAAGTGCAATTTATTAAGCAGTTAGCATTTAAATAAGTAGAAATTACATGAAAAGAGCATAAATCTGTTAATTCAACCCTTTTTTCTTTTTTTTTTCCCAAAGTAATATTATAAGTTAAATTAATGAATATTCAAAAATTGTTCAGTTGGCTAATTATTTTAAATAAAGTCTGAAGTGATTATTTGCCAAGACCCACAACTCTTAATTTAAAAGTATTGGAAATAAATAATAATTACATAGGTAGCCATATGGCAATTTAACAGATTAGAAAAGTATAAAAAGAAGGATTGGACAGAATTAATGATGTGTGATACATGAGAATACTGTAAAAATGAGAATGTTTCATTAAGTGGGGTAAGTTATAGACTCGTCTCAAACAAGTAATAAGAGAAGAACTTATTTGTAGAAATATGGCAGAATTTACTTGCATTTGAAACCGTGACTTTTTTCAAAGGTCAGTTTTTAGTAAGAAAACATTGTTGGCTTTCTCAAATAGTTTAAGACCTTGTATCTTCTGGCTGTACTCTGGTTTAGTCCAGTTTCCTAACTGAAACAGATGCACAACACTGCAGTATTTTAAATTTGAAGATAGAGAGCATATATAGCATTTTTTTACTGAACTTGTGTCTTTAGTAAAAGCACTGCAAGCAATGGACAAATGTTAATCGATACTGTATTGACCTAGACTGAAATGTTTGTAGTCTGTTATAGTAAGCATTTCCTTTTCAAATTGTTAAGTTGGTAAGATTTGTACTTTTTGTACCTATTGGCCCTACACCAAAGATGAACAATTTTCTAAACATATTGGATTATTATTTTGTTATTATTGTTATTACAGAGAATGTGAAGTTTTTTGCAAGAATCATCCTGCTCCATTTTCAAAAGTTATCACTTTCCACAAGAAGGAGCCCTTTGACCTGGAAGCTTATTACAGTAGCTCTCAAGATCTTCCATATCCAGATACTAGAATAGGTAAGAAGTAACCCTGGCCAATATGATTCATGTTTTAATAGTATAAATCCGCAGATTCTGTCTCGTGATTCAATACAAGATAGTACTTTTTTGTCTAAATAGTGCAACCCTGTCAGTGTTTAATCAAAATGAATTTCCTTTTTACACTAGCATTTCTGGGCAGCACTGAATACTTCTGATTTACAACTCCAGAGTCCTTGACTTGAATCCCAGCCCAGGCTGAAGTAGAATTTCCATATTCTTCCTGTGCCCACATGGGTTCTGTCCTAGAACTTCAGTTTTCCTGTTGATAAATATCTCAAAAATATGCATGTTAGGCAAACTGGCAACCTTTGATTGGGCTGTATGAATGAGTGTGGGTCTGTGCATCATTGCTAAGGCCTGGAGTTTAGATCTGTACCACACATTCCTGTCATCCAAATAGTATTTTACATTTGACCTCTGTTGTCTTCATTGTGTGTATTGAGGCCATGTAATGGTTCCTTTCAACTTCTAATTCTGTGTAGATTACTGCAGCCACCAGCAAACATGTCTCCCCATGTCTGCCTTCAACAGAGGGTCCCAGTATTTCTTTCCTGTATGGGGATTTTTGTTGTGAAATCTATGTTCAGATTGATTTTTGTCAAACCCCTCTGTTTAGACCAGCTTGCTAGAGCTTGCCAAGGGCAAAAGGATTTTAATAAAATAATGTCCAAAACCATTAAGACACACAAGCCAATCCATCACATTAAGGTCACAGTCCTTTGAGTAATGTTTGTTTTGCATTAAGCAAATTTAAAAAAAAAAAATGATGTACTGTATGTAAAAGGAACTGTATAAAAATAACTTTTCTGTTTTATTACTATAACATCTATAAAAACTGTACATTTCAGAACAGAAAATATTAAGCATGGAAAGGTGGAGCTGTCACTACGTTTCAGTTACTATAAAATTGAGAAAAATAAATATCTTAAATGTTTCCTTTCATAAAATGATCTTGCAGGTTTGGAGGCCACATCAACGGTACAAGAAAAACATTTCCTCTGAACTTGTTTTATAGGGGAGAACCCATTACTTTCCATGTATTTGACAACTCTTTTTTTTTTTTTCCTGTCTGTAATTGAATGACATCCGTATTAGTTTTGTAACATTACCTACAAAGTAAACAAAAAAAAGATTAATTTATGCAAGAAACAATCGGACTTTTCCATAAATTGTTGGTAAAAAATAGACATGCTTGGATTTGGGTCCATTACAGTGCTTATGTACTTGTACTCATGAAAATGCACCTATGCCTATAACCAATACTAGTAACATGCACACATGATTATGCAAACTTTGAAGAGCAAGAAAGGAGAACACAAAATGTCTGGTGTGTGAAGTTTTTCAAAATTCGCAATGAAAACCAGAGCCTAGAGGACTGTAAAACTGTGCTCTGCTGGAATATCAGGAGCAGGTAAAAACACGTTTACTCAACACAAGTAACCCAAATAAACATCTCAAAAGTAAACATACGAAAAGTGTCAGTGGCAGAGCTCGTTTTTGCACAGCAAAGTGTTACAGGTGATATGAGTCAGGCGTAAAATAGTTGGCTTCATCAGTCTTCAGGTCTTGTTTCCAAGTTGCATCAGGCTTGCTTTGATGTTAACTTGCAAACCTCAGGTACTGAATTTTGTGGCTAGGACTCGGGGAAAGTTCTTTCAGAAAGTTTTCTTGGTGTTCCAGACCTCATCTTGATCTCCACTGTACCTGTTGATTGTCATTTCTTAATAAAATTACAAGCTGATGAAACAGCTACCTGAAATCACTTTACTATCTTCTAGTAGCCTTCTCCTGCTTTGTGAGCATCAGTTATTTTATTTTTCATGCAGCTGCTTAGAAGAGTCCATGGCTGTTAAGTTGAGACAGTTTTTGAGGAGCCAGAGAATTTATACATCTTTGCAATTTGCATCAGCTGGGGTTTTTAGAACATTAGAACATTCTAGACGAGAACAGGCCATTCAGCCCAACAAAGCTCGCCAGTCCTATCCACTTGTTTCCTCCAAGAAAACATCAAGTCGAGTTTTGAAAGTCCTTAACGTCTTACTGTCTACCACACTACTTGGTAGCTTATTCCAAGCGTCTATCGTTCTTTGTGTAAAGAAAAACTTCCTAATGTTTGTGCGAAATTTACCCTTAACAAGTTTCCAACTGTGTCCCCGTGTTCTTGATGAACTCATTTTAAAATACAAGTCTCGATCCACTGTACTAATTCCCTTCATAATTTTAAACACTTTAATCATGTCACCTCTTAATCTTCTTTTGCTTAAACTGTAAAGGCTCAGCTCTTTTAATCTTTCCTCTTAATTCAACCCCTGAAATCCTGGAATCAGCCTAGTCGCTCTTCTCTGGACCTTTTCTAGTGCTGCTATGTCCTTTTTGTAGCCTGGAGACCAAAACTGCACACAGTACTCAAGATGAGGCCTCACCAGTGCATTATAAAGGTTGAGCATAACCTCTTTGGACTTGTACTCAACACATCGTGCTATATAACCTAACATTCTGTTATGTCATTCTGTTTCCTAACAATGACTGATAAATAAGTCGTAGCCTTAACATGCTAATTAAGGAACTTGGTAAAGTTGTCAGAGACCTCAATATCTTGGGGTGCCCAAAGTTTTGCATGGTGCTCCTTTCCTTTTTCCATTATACACTTCAACAAAACAAAAAACATGCATGAATCATGCATAAAATGCTGAAAATAAATGGGTCATCTAACTTTTTGCCCTTTGGCAATCAGTTCATCTTCTACTCACTTAACTATTCACAATGATAGACATTTTACTCAAGGGTGCCCATATTTTTGCATGTCACAGTACATATATATTGTAATTAAACTGCATGTGTTCGCTACAGATTTTCACAAATCCCCAAATTTTATAAAAAATCATTAGCATTTTAGAACAACCTGTTAAAGTACTTATGTCTTTAAGTATCAAATTGATTGGACATAAAACTGGCATGCATATCATCAGAAAAAAGGGTTTCCTTTTATAGATATAAGGATCCCCGCCTCATACATAAATACAGCCAAGGAGACCAAAGAGATGGTGTTGTTGGAGCCGAAGGGATTATGTGGCCTAGAGGAAGATGGACAGGTTTATGTGGAACCATCAAAAGTCCCTGGATGGTCTAACCAAGTAGTAGTTTAGAGCGTAGGTTTAATGAAATTGCAGATGAACATGCAGCGGCATCAGTGCTGTTCCAATAGCTGCTGCCATATGCCTGGAAACATACCTGGAAGATTCCACAGTTTCTCATTCAGACAGACCAGTTTGATCGCAGATGTGGAGGAAATGCCTTTCAGCCCCATGCAGTAGTGTAGAAAGTTAAAGATTATTTAGTACACTGTCATATATTGTTAATGAATCCAGAAACTAGCTTACAACTGAACACACAGAGATGCTTCTGTTCATCCAGAGGAATTTGCCACTTTCCTTCCCAAAAGAGGCCTAGACTTATCCAGTGGCAACTGTCCCACAATGACTTTTGACCTATATACAGTTGCACTCAAAATTATTCAACCTCTGTTGCAAATTACGTTTATTGGCAAACATTACAAACCCTCATCTGTTTGCAATAAAAAAATAAAAAAGAACAATTTAAATAGTTCAACTAATATTACAAGTGGTTTCTCCACATTCAACAGAAAATGCCACTTTTAATGACTACTGCAGTCTCAAAATAATTTAACCCCCTAAATAGAATCTCCTATAAGAGCACCCATTTGCAATTCAAGTAGTGTCTCAAGCACACCTGATGTAACTAATCAAAGGCCTAATTAGTTGTATCAGGTATGCTTGAGACAGAATACATCAAATACCTGGACTAGCCAGGGGTGAGTTCACAGTGATGATTGATTTCATTTTAGAAATATGGGTAAGTCAAGAGAATTGTCCAAAAAGTTAAGAGATCATTGCTCTGCACGAACAAGGAAAAGGATACAACAAATAACAAAGGCACTGAATGTTCCTGGAGGTACCATTGGAGGCATGTTTCTGAAGTTCAAAGTTAAAGGAACACAGGCTACAATACCTGGACAAGGCAGAAAGAGGAAGCTATGAGGTCTCCATGCCCAAACTCCAAGATGTACACCACTGCTGACCCAAAAGGACAAGGCAAACTTGCTCTAATATGCTCCTTTCAGCCTTCAGTCTTACTACAATGGTTTCAGTATCAACGAATACTAAAAAGCAAGTATCGGTTGTCATATTTGGTTTAAGAAAAATGGTTTTGATGCAGACGTACATGAAAAATACAAACATTCAGTAAAAGTTTAGATGATGCCAGATTTATCTGCTTCAGACTGCTCTGAATTGATTATCCTCTTCCCCTTCTGTGACCCATCCACAGTTTTTTTTTTTTTTTTTTTTTTTGTTCCACTGACTTATGCAATGTTTTTACACTGTATGTTTGTTTCAGGCACCTTTTCCGTCCAAAATGTGGTTCCACAACCTGATGGTGATAACTCTAAAGTGAAAGTCAAAGTACGTGTCAATGTGCATGGAATCTTCAGTGTGTCTACTGCATCCTTAATAGAAAAACAGAAAGGAGGAGCTGATCAGGCTGAAGAAGTACCCATGGAAACTGAGTCTATTATTCAGAATGAGACCAAGCCAGAGGAGCAGGTATGATATAAGAAGCATTATACAATGTAACATTAAATGTAGATTATGAATTGCTTGGTTAGAACAAGCCATTCATATGACAGGTAATTATATTAGTGAATTAGAGTTTATTGTCTTGCTTGGCATGCAGTTGCTGCTCGTTCGCCATCATAAATGTATATCTTGGCTCTAATTTAGAGTAATGTGTGTTGCAGTCCAGCCACATGCTTCCACAGTTCCAAAAACCAGTCAAGACAGTAGTTTGGCACAGTTATGTTTTGTAATCTGCTTTTAGCTTTGCTGTTCTCCTTTTTGTAATACTTTGTGACAGTCTGCCTATTGGAACATGTAATTTGCAAGACTGAAATTTAGGGGATGGATTTCTCCATCAAAGTAGTATTCCAGAGTGCACAGTACTCTGATTCTTCCAAAGTAACACAAATACATCATCCTAAATTAACGTATTTCAACACCTTCTGTCTTTAAAAAGGAAGCTGAATCACCATTGGTAAGTTTGTTTAACTTCTTTAAAGGAATCTTTTTCTTTCGGCTGCTTCCCGTTAGGGGTCGCCACAGCAAATCATTTTTTTCCATGTCCTCCTGTCCTCTGCATCTTTCTCTGTTAAACCCAGCAATTGCATGTCTTCTCTCACCACATCCATAAACCTCCTCTGAGGTCTTCCTCTTTCTCTTTTCCTGTTACTTGGCCGTTCCATCCGTAGTATCCTTTTCCCAATATATCCAGCATTTCTCATCTGCACGTGTTCAAACCAACACAAACTTGTGTCACTGACTTTGTCCCAAATCATCCAACCTGAGCGGACCCCCTAATGTACTTACTTCTAGTCCTGTCCATCCTTATCACACCCAATGCAAATCTTAACATCTTTAACTCTGGCACCTCCAGCTGTGTCCCCTGTTTTTTTGGTCAGTGCAACCGTCCCCAAGCCATATAACACAGCTGGTCTCACTACCATCCTGTAGACCTTCCCTTTCACTCTTGCGGATACCTGTCTGTCACAAATCACTCCTAACACTCTTTTCCATCTACTCTACCCTGCTTGCACTCTCTTTTACACCTCTCTTCCACACTCCCCGTTACTCTGTACTGTTGATCCCAGGTATTTAAACTCATCCACCTTCGCCAACTCTACTCCCTATACTCTACTCCACCCCTCTGACCTCCCTCTCATTTATGCACATGTATTTTGTGGTGTTCCTCCTGACCTTCATTCCTCTCTTCTCTAGAGCATATCTCCACCTCCCCAGGGTCTCCTCAACCTGCTCCCTACTCTTGCTACAGATCACAGTGTCATCAGCAAACATCATAGTCCATGAGGACTCCTGACTAATTTCAACCAGTTCATCACCCTTGCAAATTAGAAAGGGCTCAGAGCCGAACCCAGATGTAATCTCAAACCTTGAATGTTTTCATCACTCCTACTGAATACCTCACCACTGTCACACTTCCCTCATGCATGTCCAGTACAACTCTTACATACTTCTCTGCAACTCCCGACTTCTTCACAACTCCTCTGTAGGCACCCTGTCATATGCTTTCTCCAGGTCCACAAAGACCCAATGCAGCTCCTTCTGGCTTCCCCAGTACTTCTCTATCAACAACCTAAGAGCAAGTATCACATCTGTGCTGCTTTTTCCTGGCATTAAACCATACTGTTGCTCGCTAATCATCACCTCCCTTCTTAACCTTGCTTCCACTACTCTTTCACATAACTTCAAGCTGTGGCTCATCAGTTTTATCCCTCTGCAGTTACTACAGCTCTGCACATCCCCTTTTTTCTTCTGTACCAGTACACTTAATCTCCACTCCTTAGGCATCCTGTCACTTTCTAAGATTGCATTAAACAACCTCCACTACCATTTCTCGTAAACCCCTCCATGCTTCTACAGGTATGTCATCTGGATCAACAGTCTTTCAATTCTTCATCCTCTTCATAGCTGTCCATACTTCTCTCTTGCTAATCCGTTGTCCTTCCTGATTCACTATCTCTACATCAACCAACTTTCTCTCTCATTCTCTTCATTCATCAGCCACACAAAGTGCTCTTTTCATCTGCTCAACACACTCTTCTCGCTTGAGAGTACATTTCCATCTTTATTCTTTATCACCCTACATCCTTCCAAGCTCTGTTCCTCTGTCCAGCCAACCGTCCTTCTTAGCATCCAACCTCTCATACAGCTCATCATACACCTTTTCTTTAGCCTTTGTCACCTCACGTCTTATCTCTTTGTACTCCTGTCTACTTTCTGCATCTTCTTTATCCCACTTTTTCTTTGCCAGCTCTGTTTACTTTCCTGTATTCCACCACCAAGTTTCCTTTTCCTCCTTCCTTTGTCCAGATGTCACAACAAGCACCCTTCTTGCTGTCACCTTTACAACTTCTGCTGTGGTTGCCCAGCTGTCTGGTAACTCTTAACTGCTCCCATCCCCCAGTGCCTGTCTTACCTCCTCCCTGAACTCAACCTTGCAGTTTTCCTTTTTCAGCGTCCAAAATTTGATGCTTGGCTCTGCTCTCACTCTTCTCCTCTTCTTGATCTCCAGCGTCATCCTACAGACCCCCACCCTATGCTGACTAACTACGTTTTCACCTGCCACTACTTTGCAGTCTACAGTCTCCTTTAGACTGACCCTCCTGTATAGGATGTAATCTACCTCTGTGCATTTTCCTCCACTCTTGTACGTTACCCTATGTTTCTCCCTCTTCTTAAAATATGTGTTCACAAAATCCACTGCCATCTGACCTTCTGCATCATTTTCCTTGACACCATACCTACCCATCACCTCCTCATCTCCTCTGTTCCCTTCACCAAAATGTCTATTGAAATCTGTTCCAGTTACCACTCTCTTTCCCTTGGATTCACTCTCCACCACTTCCTGCTCCCTTCAGAAATCTTCTTTCTCATCCATCACACATTCATCACCACACCTTCAATTTCAAGTTTCATAATCCTCACTCTGTCTGACACTCTTTTCAACTCCAAAACAATCTTGACATACTATTCCTTCTGAATAACCCCTACCCCATTTCTCCTCCCATCCACACCATGATAGAACAATTTGAACCCACCTCCGATCCACCTGGCTTTACTCCCCTTCCATTTAGTCTCTTGCATGCGCAGTGTATTAACCTTCCTTCTCTCCCATCACATCAGCTAACCCTCTCCCCTTACCAGTCATACTGCCAACATTCAAAGTTACTACCCTCACTTCCACTCTCTTTACCCTCCTCCTTTCCTGCTGCCTCTGACACACCTTCCTCCTCTTCCTCTCCCTCTTCAATCAACAGTAGACCAATTTCTGCCAGCACCCTGTTGGCTAACAGTACTTGCGACGGCCTTGTTAACACTAGAATTACCAGAGCCTACGAAAAAACTCGTAGATCCGTCCCAGCTTAAATCGTTTCGCACCTCTCCGTCAGCGTCTTTTGTCCTGTAAATGTGTCGATAAGCAGCAAACAGCCTACTATCACATCCCCCCACTGCCACATAGTTTTCTCAGCTCAACTGTTTCCCTGCATGTCAGTTGCTTAGAGTTGTATAAAGTGAGAAGTCAAGCAAAATAACACCTTTTGTAAATACTATATCGTTATTTGGAACACATGCATTTCATGTGTGTTCAGTGTCTACAACAATCTGTGTAAACACATTGTTAAAACAGAAACGTTTTTCATGTTTTAGTAATAACTAGCAGAATACCCGCGCTTCGCAGCGAAGAAGTAGTGTGTTAAAGAAGTTATGAAAAAGAAAAGGAAATATTTTAAATAATGTAATTGTTTTGTCATTGTCATGAGTGTTGCTGGCATATACACTTACATACACACACATATATAAACATATATATACACATGAAAGGCGCTACATGACGGCTGTGGTATAGAAATTACATTTTCTATGTGAAAGTCCAAATTTCTGCCTCTGGTAATGTGCCTTACTAGCAATTAAAGAAAATTAGTTTTGTGTCCTCTGCAGTGTTAAGAGAGAAAGGCTTTGGTTTGGGATAAAAGGAAAAAAGGTGTAAAGAAAGGAAAGTTGCCTTTTTCTTTTATATAGTGTAGAGAGATGTTTTCGCTGACGATATGAGCGCCTTTTGGGGACAGTCGCGGTGGGTCTTGTGCAGACTGGTGAGACGTCCCAGCTATTAATCGGCTGTGATGGCACTGTCAGTCCTTCACTCCTGTGCGTGTCTTCATAATCCGAGCCGACGACCTCATAATCGTATACATGCAAAATAAAGTGCGAAGCGCCTTAATATTATTTTGCCGTGGTGTAGAAAAGGGGTCCCGTGTTTGCAATTGTCTGGGCTATAGCTCAGGGGGAGGATGAAAAAAATTAAAAGTGCTCACTTTGACTTAAGGCAGAAGCGCAGTCAGTGTCTCAAAGGCCGGCACAGCTATGCGCGCGCGCCGGCTGCTCGACTTTTGCTGGGCAGGAGACGCCAGTTTTTGCAGACACGTTCACATGATCAAAAGTCTCCACGCTCTTTGGAGGTCATTCATATATATATATAGCAAAATACCCGCGCCTCGCAGCGGAGAAGTAGTGTGTTAAAGAAGTAATGAAAAAGAAAAGGAAACATTTTAATAATAACGTAACATGATTGACATTGTCATGAGTGTTGCTGTCATATATATGCCTGCCTAAATAAGTCACCCTCGCTTCACTCTTACTTTTTTACCGTTCATTTAATCATGGCTAGTGGCGGAAAAATTATAAAATGGAAGGAGGATTACACTAAGTATGGCTTTACCAAAACAATTATTGATGGCGAATCGATTATTCAGAAAGCTTGAATTGGTGATCTGTTTTTCTGTGTTAACCTCATATTTTTTCATACTTCTTCTCAAACCAAGGTGGTGCGAGGCTAAAATGAATTGGGATGCGCTGATCAATGTAATCGGTGTACCAGGAAATCATGCATTGACAAAAGTTCCCCTTTGATTGTAATGCAAAGTGTGATTAAATGCATTATTTTTTAACGCGTTATGGAGCACATGCATCGAAGCTTCTCAGCTGTGCTTGTGCTAAGAAAAGGAAAGATTTTAAAAATAACGTAACACGATTGTCAATGTAACCTTTTGTAAGTAGTGCCTGGAGGATTCAGTGTGGAGAAA